>BPLS01019676.1:0-15001 GCA_019656275.1 Rhododendron kiyosumense
CGGAAATGGAGGTGGGGCCGGGGAGGGGGGGTGTGTCAGGAGGGGGGGGAGTAGCAGGTCTCTTTGATGAGCCCCATAAGTCTACTTCTTTGGCGTATTCAATGCCATGGGGCAACCGGCAACTCTAACCACAAAGCGGAAGCAATTAAAGCAGATAAAAACAGAATTTGGCTTGTCTGCGGTCCAAGAAATCGCAACCGTGGATGGCATGTTTTTAACAGTCGAGATTAAATAAAAATTTCTAAGGTAAAGTTCAACTTTTCTCTAGATTTTTTTAAAAAAAATTTGGACCGTTGTATACAAAGATGAGCGGCTGCAATGCAACTGCATGGACTCTTTGCAGTTGGACTGCAGAGAAGCCGCATACTATGAACAAGACTGGAAATAAAAGGACAAAGGTATGACGCATTCGATGATCACATTAACATTGAAAATAAGGTGTTTTGTTACAAGAGATGTTTTGCGAAAGTGCTTTCCAAGATACGATCAAACATTTTTTGAGAGGTCCAAATTAAATGAGTAGAAAATTCTGCAAACCCGAAAATCTACACTATTTCTCCACAATCAGCGCTGCAATTAAACCAGCCAAACAGCTCGAGACTCTACTCGAGTAAAGCTCGTTCAAGCTCAACTCAAATGCTAAACAAACAAGCTCGAGCCTAGCATTTTAACTCATTAGATAAATGAGCTCGAGCTGTTGGAAACTCGGCACGTTTATTAGCGTTCTCTTCTTAAAAATTGTTTTCTATGGCTCTTGTCACCCATTGAACTTGGACATTGACCCAAAAGTTCAAGTCTTCTTGGGACCAAATACAATAAATTCGTAGAAAATGAATGTCATAACTTTTTGGGGGCTATAAAAGGGTGAACCCTACTTGCCCTTTCTTTGTACTCAGGAAAAATGGGTTTTAGTAAGCTTTTTGTGGTTTTGCAGGTCCTTTTTGATCTTGATCATTCTCTTGGCTTTTTAAGTGGCTGCTTGGAAATTGGTCGACACTTTTAGCGCTCTAAATCATTGTAAGTTTAGATAACCCACAAGTTGGCTGATCAATGGTTAAGGCCTAATATTTAGGATTTCCATCCCTCTTAGATTTTACATTCGAAATCTCCAACAATATTTCTGAGTTGCTTTCATCTACTTTGGAATTATTTTAGTAAATACATATTATTTTTTAGTTTAAAAATTGCATGTAGTTTCGTACAACTTTATGGGATGAAAGAAGTACTATTAATTGATTACGCTATTCACAGTCCATTAGGTTGTTAAAAAGGCAAGAAGATTATTAAAAAAATCATAATTTCCGATACAATATTTTTAACATTTTCAAGGCAAACACATAGAAAATTATGTTTTTTTTGGGTCATTTTCTTGTTCTATTCACAGTTCATTGGGTTGTTATTAGCACTTTCTAATTACGATATGCCAAAATTTCATGACAATACCTTTGGTGATTAATCAAACATTTAAATTTCCTTCTTTTGAATCGGCAAAAGTCAGTGTGTGCGGTGGTCCTGGACTTTTTGTCTAGCTAGTCTTCGTTCCAGCTTGCACCACATTTAATGGTGGTGCACGTGACCTCTCTTTTTGCTCATGACGACCAAATCAATCTTTGAAAAGAAGTCGACAGTGCAAGGCCCCTCGAGTACTTATTTTTTAGAGAAAATTTCTCTTATTTTCTTTCGACTTTGACCAAAAATTTATTTTGATCATTCACCATTCAATTTCGGCATAAAAATATTTCGACTTTTCAATTTTTTTCAATGTCATCCTTTAGAGATATATACATATATACACGAAAAATAAGATGTTTGGATCAAGCACTCTACACACATCGGATGACATTGATTCTCCCGTTAGCCCCCACGTTTTTTTTTAAAGAATTTTTCGACAGCTCGGATCAGCTGTCCGGTTGCCGGAGAAGGCCCGGCGCGGCCGTCGGTCCCTATAGCAAGACTCAAAAAAAACGGATTCCTTCTAGAGGATGACATCGAAAAAAATTGGAAAGTCGAAATATTTTTATGCCAAAATTGAAAGGCGAATGATCAAAATGAATTTTTGGTCAAAGTCGAAGGGATATAAAAGAAATTTTTCCTATTTTTTAGGAGGGCAATTTCAAGTTTAAAAATTATTTGTTTATGCAAATAATTTTTCTATCAATACAGTGCAAAAAATATTGAAAACATAGAGAGGTGACATCACATACTTAAGTAAAATTTGCAAGAAAATCAACTCTGACTGGCCAAATATTTCAAATAAGGTGGCTGGTTGTTACCTTCGTTTCTTCCGATCCTCGGCGGACGAAGGTGGCGGAGGGGCAAATCAAGGTTTTAAAAATTGGCCGGTACGTTTGCCGTAACGTATCGGCTATTTCGTAACAGTTTTTTTTTTTTGAGCTTTTCGATACTGTTACATGTTAATATACCGGTGAAATGAAAAATCTCAAGCATCACCAACCTGTCACGGCCATTTCTGTTATGGGGTACCGTTTGTTTAGTCACTTAATTAATTTTCTAAATTCACGACAGCTACAATCGATTCCATTAAATATGTACGATAGTACTTCCGATACCGTTACACGGTGATGTTTAACCGTTCCGTCTTCTGAAAACCATTATTTAAAAGGTACATTGCTTCTCTTTCTGTCTGTGATTACGCTGAAAAAGGTGTCTACACTACAAGAAATTTTGGATATCCCAACGGTTTTTTTAGCAACGGTTGCAAAAACCGTTGGTATAGATGGTCTATAGTAACGGTTTTTAAAACGTTACTAGAAATAGAACTATAGTAACGGTTTTTATGTGACCGTTGCTAGATTATAACACTATAGCAACGGTTTTCCTTAACCGTTACTAAAAACTAGCCTATAGCAACGGTTTTCAATAACCGTTACTATAAACTGGACTCTAGCAACGGTTTTCATTAACCGTTGCTTTTGTTATGGCTATTTTTCCTAAATTTTTGTTGTGATATTTTTTCCGATATTGTTTATTTAACGTATTTTTTTAGCATTTTGTGGTAATTTTTGAAACTAATCATTCATTTTGGGATTAATCATTCATCTTAATAAGAATAAAAAAAATATAAAATTGTAGACTGAAATTGAAAAAAAAATCATGTAAGATGACACTAAAGACAACAAATGTTAGTTGTTTGATATTTTTTCAACCATATTGATTTTTTATGCTTTTAATTACATTTTTTTTAATTTTTTAGACTCATCTCATAGTAATGATTAACCAATCAAAAATATTTATGTGAATCTAACAAAAATTTAGAAATGGCAAAATTAATATTGAAAAAAAAAAAAGGAAAACAGAGAGGGTTTTTTTTTTTTTTTTTGGAACCTGGTGCATTTCAATTTAATTGATGATAAGTGAATAATGGAACTATTTTGTAAAAAATAAATGCTTCGGATAAAAAAAAAATGAAACTAGTAAATATTTGCATAGTATAAACCGAAATTTTACCAAAAGAATAAAAAAAATCCGGCTAGTATAGTATAAATATTAAAAGATGTATTATTCCGCACAAGTCATGGGCTAGCTCAGCTGGTTCGCGCGCGCGCGCGAAGACGGGAGGTCGCGGGTTCGATTCTCAAGAGGTGCAACAATATTTCCTAGCCACGTCAGGTGCCACGCGGGCGCCACGTCAGTGACACGTAGGCGCCATTCAAGCGACACGTCAGCGCCACGTGGTAGCCACGTCAGCACACATGTGACATGGCAGTGCCACGTGGTGGCTTACATCACACAGTGGTTTGTTTTTTTAAAAAAAAGAAAATAGCCTTTAGTGACGGTTATAACCGTTGCTAATGGAACCGTTAGTAAAAAAAAATTTGTACCAACGCTTGACAAAACCGTTGCTATAACCCTATAGCAACGGATATATTGCAACGGTTTGGCCAACGGTTCTAGAACCGTTGGTATAGACTAGAGGGGTCTTTACCAACGGTTTTTAGATTTTTTAGCAACGTTTTCGACCGTTGCTATAGAACAATTTTCTTGAGTCTTCCTCTGCATTCTTAAACGTGTTTTCTGTTGCCCACCAAATGTTCGACCAATATCCTAAAACGTACATCTCATGCGATTTAATTTACAATTTTGGCTCATTAGTTATGATAATCATGTTTTTTTTGACTCATTAGTTATGCGATTATTGTTTTGGTAAAATACGAATAGGTGTGTATGGTAAATTAACGTAGTGGAATTAACAAAGAAATTAGTTCCGTACTAATCAAACGAATGATAGGTACTCGTAACGACGAGCAATTCTTGAATCCAAAAGAAAAAGAGACAAAGTTTGAATATTATTGATCAAAAGCTGCATAAATATTAGGTTACAACCATTTTTATAGGAAAAATGCATAACCCTAGCAAAATCCTAACTCAAAAACGAAAATTCCTAAAATTTGGGTAAAATAATAAAATTGGAAAAAGAAAAGAAAAACATGACTTTCCCAAAAAGATTCAACTTCTACGAAATTATACGCTAAAAGTTATTAACGAAAAAAATATTTACTAAAACAGCAAAAACGTCCAATTAGAGGCCTAAAAGAAGGAATTAGGCCGAAAAACACAATCAGTCACGAACTAGGGTGGTAAGTATTGATTGCAGCGCGAAAATAAGTCAGCCCACCAAGTTTGGGCGCAATCCGAGCTCGTCCGAAAGTTGCCAAATCAGGTAATTTGGGAAAATGATGGTCAATGATGTGTTTTGATAATTAATACCCGCCAATGACATTTTGTTCATTAACAAATGTTCTTAGTATGTCCTTAAAGGTATTAATTATCAAAACACGTCATGGGTCGTCATTTTCCCGGTAATTTGTAATTAAACAACTTTTGGGCTTCCGAGGATTCGACTGGTTCAATTGATTATGAAATTGGGCCTCCACGTGTTCTACATCATAAATCCAAAATAGTTGTGCATTTTTTCTGTTAGTGACATACAGCTTTTGTATTAGTTACGTACTTTTTTGGTGTTAGTTACCCATTTTTTTGGTAACCAAAAGTTTTGTCACCAAATTTTATTGAATCGTGTATGATAGGCTTCTCCTTTTGAGATATCCTGTGTGATGGTTTGATAAATTTCAATAATGCAAACTAGAAGTTCTTGAAGACATCTTGCAAAAATTTCGAAACTGTGGTTCCAGCTGAAAGGAAAAACCTTTCTGCGATCATATATATAAATAGGAAATCGACTTTAATTTTAATAGATCTATATAACTATATATATATAGCTGAAAAATTTAGAAATACTGGTTTAATTGCTTAATTCTTCTATCTAGAATTACTGATTGGCAAACTGGCTATACCGTGATTTGTGTTGTTTGGACTTTGGATTACTAATTTTCAACCAATAAGGAGGTGCGTAATGTTCACCCACTTTTTAGGTGGGTGAACAAAATCGGACTCCCTCTTTGCAATATAATAAATTTTTATACCATGATCTGTGTTGTTTGGAGTTTGGATTACTAATTTTTTTACCGTCCCCCGGATGGAAATTTGTGGCTTCTCCTCTATGCCCTTAATGTTTCTGTAGTTATCTGTATCACCAACTGTAAACTTATCATGAAAGGTCTAATCTGAAGGGTGTTTAGTTTCTGCTTACATAGACTAACTGGATATTGAGTTCTAGCCATGGCATGTAAGATTAGGAAAGTTCATGAAAAACATTTCTAGAAAACCTGTCAAGTATGCCAGGACCAACACACATACAAAATCGCACGATGAACAAATCAAGCACAAACAGAAAGAAACGACGCAAAGATTTTTACCTTGTGTAACTAGGTGCATTTATGGCTCGCACCAGTTTCAGCATGTCTTGAGGGAAGAAAGTTTATATCTTAATGTTTGTATCATCGGCTATTGCCTATGCCTATATAACATGTATTCATATCTTAATACTACTCAGATTAGTGCAGCTGTTGTTCTACTCTTTGGAGTGTTGTGTGCAATAAATGGGGAGTGAAATAAAGTTAAAGTGTCAGGAATAATTGTTGTTTTACTTTCAGTCATTGGGAAGTAGTAAAGTTGTTTGCCCGTTGTAATAATGTAGTAAGTATTTGGTATTTGCTGCTATTGTGTCCTCAGCCCTTACCTAAGGTCAGTCAGCGAAGTGTCAAACCAAGACTCACAAGAACATCATTCTATAGTTTTCCATAATGAGAAATCTTGCATTTTCTTTTTATATTGTCCTTTAAAAATCTTTTGGTGATTCTTTGGACAGGGTTTCTTCATCTTGGTGAGATATGATGCCCAAGCCCAATGCAAGTGCTGATCCTCTCTCCCTTCGTTTAGATGAGAATCTCACTCACCTATCTGGTGCACATTTCCAGTGGTGTATTTACAGAGTCCATGATCGACAACGTAGGCAGAGTGAAAAGGCTTACGAACCAGAAATACTGTCGATTGGACCATATCACCGCGGTAAAGGCCATCTACGGATGATGGAAGAACACAAATTGCAATATCTTCGATTGCTTCTTAAACGAACAGAGGAGACGAGCGTAGATAGGTACGTCGTAGCCATGAGGAAATTGCGGACAAGAGCGCAAGGATGTTATGCCGACTCCATAAACCTCAGCGAAGAGGAGTTTGTGGAAATGATGCTTCTCGACGGCTGTTTTGTCATTGAATTTCTCCGCAAGTTCTCTATGACAATGCTAAGAGATACGCACGACCTTCTCTTCAAAATGGATTGGATCCTTCATAGTATATGGCGGGACTTGATGCTGTTCGAGAATCAACTTCCGTTCTTTATTCTCGTGCATCTGTACAACATGACAAAAATTCCGGATCCACGAGACAACATCATTAACTTACTGATGCGGTACTGCTACTGCGTCCGGGAACAATATTTTTTTAGCTCGTCTCCAGGTCCCGAAAGGTTTTTGAAAATTTCATACGGGATTTCACCCGACAGCGTGAAGCATTTTCTCGGCCTGGTTCACACTATTACATCATCTTCGTTTGCCAAATTAGTGTCTAACAGAAATAGACGCAACAAGGAAAAGAGATGGGATTACATAAATTGTGCGACAGAGCTATATGAGGCCGGGATCAGGTTCAAGAAGGCTAAGCATACCCACTTGTTCGACATAAAGTTCGCAAACGGTACAATTTATATCCCAGAATTCGCTGTCGAAGAGAAGACCGATACTATTTTCAGAAACTTGATCGCCCACGAGGAGCATCTTCAGGATGCCGGCCCTAAGTGCATCACGGATTATCTGACTTTCTTGTGTTGCCTCATCAACTCCGCGAAGGATGTCAGTTTGCTTCGCCGTTGTGGGATTCTCAACAACATGCTGGGTGACGATAAAGCCGTCTCAGCAGTTTTTAGCAAGGCTTCCATCTATGTCCTTGTGTCTCGCGGCACCTTTTGTTACTACGAAGTTTTCAACGACATAAATGCGTATTGTATGTGTCGACAGAACACATGGACGGCGAAACTCCGGCGGGATTACTTCAATGGCCCGTGGAAAATCATCTCGTTTCTTGGTGTTGTTTTGTTGCTTCTACTCAGTTTTGCACAAACAATGTTATCTGGTCTTAGTTACTTTTGTCAGAAATGATTAACAAATTTGCTGTACCTGTTTGGTGAATAAACAAATTCTTTTCGGGCAATTTAAGCTTTATGCAATATAAAATGTAAGCTTAGTACAGATATCATACTATTATAACTATAGATATCATACTTTTAAGCTTTCTGCAATATAAAATGTGAAAAGTCTATGAGTGCATAAACGTACATACATGCATCATATTGACTAATGGAATAGCATATGTGAAACCGTTTCCGGTTTGGATCAATATTGACTAATGGAATAGTGAATATTAACGTATGGTACGGTGTTGAGGTATTGTTGGGACACAGGACCACTCAATTTTTCCCGAAGGACTGAATTATCTAGTCACCCGTTGAAGTCTGTGAGCTTGTTCCACCACCAATAAATGCGTGTTTGACGCTTTAGTAATAGACTATGCTCGCGCTCCCAATCATCGCTCTGCGCTTGCATTCTCAATTTTTGCATTGACGAATTTTAGTTGCTGAGGAGGTTTTTGAGAAACGCTTTCACGTTTGCGCTCCCGAACTCCTATCTACCCGCACTTTATGTGACTTAGGTTCGAGTTTGACGAGCTTGTGCGGAAGATCTGGTCAAAATAGGACCATAACCTTGAAAATGAAGAATTTTTTTTTTGTCAAAGAGGAGGAAAAAAGAAGCCGGTTTGATGGGAAGCTGAGTCCTTGCAGCGACGGTTTCTCGCTGCAACTTGCAGCCACCTCAAAACGACATCGTCCTGGGCAAGTAAGAAACGAGATTACAATCCCCCCTCCCCCCGGTCTCTCTCTCTCCAAGACCCCTTTGTCCTTTTCTTCTTCAACTTAACTTGTTCCACCTGACCCAAAGGCCAGAACAACCTAAGCCATGTATTTAGGTTTTTTAGATTTTCTCCTTTTTTTTTTTCTTTTCCTCTTGGAGTATGCCCCTTGTAGGCTGTATATTCGGTTAGTCTTTTTTCTATTTCAAGCTAAGTTACCCAAAAAAAAAAAGAAGTAAGCCTTTGATAAAATATGATTAAGTAGATCTGATTACAAGACAAGTCCAAGAGCTGTGAGGAATGTAATCAAATTAATCCCAAACTGCAAGGATCTAATCTCTGTTTTGGGGGGATTTAATTTTGTGTTGAATGTTATTAAATGGGAGAATTTTCCACAGGTCCAATATAGAACTTTCCAAATTCATCAAGTCCAATTCTAAACTTCATAGCCCTCTTAGTCCACTAACCCATTAGTAAGGATAGAATGACCCTGGTTTGACTAAAATACCCCTTTTTTTGAAAAAAAAGAAAGAAAGAAATCTAGAGCGGGACATTTATATCCCTATTTGGGGTGAAACCGTTCAGAAGAAACGAGAGAGGAGAACAACGTGAAAACCCTAGACCCACGTTCAACACCGGCTGCCCTTTGTCACCGTTGTCCACCACTCGCTTGCTGTTGTCAAACACCATCGCCGTCTTCAACCCATGATAAGCCCTCAATAGTGTAAATAATAGGGCTTATCTCTCTCATTTTTGTCACACACACGAGCACAACTTGCTTGATTTGAACGATATTGCGCAAAAGATGTGTTTTTGTCGTTTTCAGGTAATTAAATCGTGTGAATAAAACGTTTTTGAAAGCCATGGATAGCCCCAAGTGTGTCCAAGTACCCAAGATCATGTGGCGCTCCACGATTAAGTCCCAAAAGTCATGAAAAGAAGTTTTGAAGCATACTCGGGATGTCCAAGGGTCAAGGGAAGTGAGGGAGATGTAAGGATGTTCCCCAAAGCAATTCATTTTCTGACCAATTGAGGGTAAAATCGTCATATCTTTTGGTGTAAAAATTACTTTTGATCCAAACCACTTGGGTTAGATAGTAAACTCAACAAACTTTTCAACGGTTCAAAGAACACCCAAATCCGAGTTTGGGAGTGTCCGGAGCGAGCCCGCGAAATTCAGCAAGCCGAAGGCAAAAATCTGTGAATAGTCCTACTGGTAGGTGAATAGTTCTACCGGTAGGAAACCAATCCAGTGAGGCCACAACTTTGCTCCGAAGAACTCCTACCAGTAGGAGGTCAATCCCTACCGGTAGGAGCCCAGTCTGCAAATGTTTCAGTGGCAATTTTGCAATTATCTTGGATGTGGGCTATATATACTCCTTATGCACGAAATTAGGGCGATTCATTCCCTTCCCTTTCTCTCTCTACCTCCCTCCTTAAGTTTTGCCACAATCCGGATTGAGCTTAAATTTCCATTTCCCATGTAATTTCTTCAAGAATCATGTAAGTACTCTTCATTCCAATATATGTTTTAGTTGTTAATCTCGTTTTCACCATGTTTCTAGCATTTCCTTCAACTTTCTTGCTTAGTTCATCTCTAATGGAGGGGTAGCCTCCTTGGCTTGGTCATGGGGTGATTTTCTACCCTATGACTCGGGTAGTTTAATGGCTTCTCTCATTTCTTGTGCTTAATTTGGTTTGTGAATGGATTAAGTTCTTATCTTTATGTAACAAAATCAAGGGTTGTTAACCTCTTTGACTATATGTAGGCAAGGACTTGATCTCTTGCCACATATAATACTTGGAGCTATGTCACTCTAAGTGTTTGCCAAAATGTCTCAAAGAACTTGTTAAGCTCTAATCTTTGGTCTAAACATAGAGATGTTAATTTCTTTGATTGGGTGTAGACAAGTCTCTTGGCACCTAATGCTCGGAACCATGGCTCACTTTGTGTTCGATAAAATGCCCAAACAAGTTTTCGTCCATTTCCAAACTCCATTGTATGAGTTAAACTTGATTTTCATAGTTAAATTTCCTGAGTGAGATCAAATGACAATGACTCTCACTTGAGTTATCAAAGAGAAGCATTAAACGGCCTAAGTTATGGGTGGATTAATCCCCTTGACCTCGCCGCTTTCATTTTCTAGTCAATCTTCATTTTCAATTAAAATTATGAGGTAGAGAGAATTTCCATCACTCAAAAGTTGGCCGTCTCAACGCCAAATCTAAAGGTTGGCGGTCCTAACGCTAAAAACCCTTCGTAAAGCAAACCTTCCAGCCAAGTTCCATTGGCTCCCTGTGGATTCGACCTCGGACTTCCGAGTTTATTATGCTACAACCGACCTAGCCCTACGCTTGGGGCGCTCTTATTGCAACGCACATTAAGGTCGCAAGCAACCCACCAATCACCACTATTGGACATCGTCGTTGCCGCCTTTTTTTGTGGTCATGGACCCATCAGTCGTCGCCGTTAGTACGATCCTTCATTTCTCTCCACATCCTCAGTCGCCGACACATCTTTTGTCGCTGACGATTACGTCAGTATGTTTCATATCCAACTAGAGAGAGAAATGGCATCAGGTTCTATAACTTAGAGCTTTTTTTTTTCTTCTCATTCGTCTGTAGTACGATCTTCGCGTTGTGTTCTTGTCGGAGGACGATGGTGGAATGGTCAATCCTATGTTGGATTTTCACCGTCCATTGGTTTTGATCCAATACTCATCTAAGAAATTTCTGTTGTATTTTCCCCCTTCAATTAAATGTTTATTTTTCACTTAAATATGTCGATACTTAGTTTTAGTTATATGTCAATATTTATGGTATATATGTTAATATTTAGGGTTCATATTGGTTAGGGTTTGGTTATATATCAATATTTATGGTTCATATTAGTTAGGGTTTGGTTATATGTTAATATTTAGGGTTCATATTGGTTAGGGTTTGCCTGACGATTTCCTAATCCTAATATAATGGGTTGTCCCAAGCGTAGGGCGGAGACCGACATAGCACAATATCCGATAAATCCAGAGTCAAATCCATAGAGACGGTGATGTGTGGTGCTCAAAAACTTGAGTTATTACTTCTTCTTTTTTTTGAACCGTGAGTTATTACTATTAAAAACGGGTTTTTAGGTAGCCATCCCTTGTTAGTTGATTTGGATTAACTAAAACCTAGGAAGTTGATTGTTCTTTTCAAATAATTTAAAGGAGGTACGGTCGTAGAGTTCATAGCACTTGCAACCAGTTCGGATTAACCTGCTTTATTCAGTGTTCTTAAAAACATTCAACTTTAGATTGAAAAAGATACTCCACAAGATACGAACCTTTATGGTCGCCGTTCACCCATGAGCAGCAGAGAATGAGTTTTGGACCCTCATTCTCCCGTTCACATGGGTTCCGATAATGCCTAGGTTCATCTCACGAATGTTCTTAATTAACCTAAAATTGCCCTTACAATTTTTATGTCAGAAAACAAGAGCAGAACGTATCCGACCTGACCACAGTGTGCTAATTATCGACCGTACTCCGATGACTACTCACTCATTATTTAATAAGAAGCAAAAAAAGCCCTAATTTGAGACATGATTATATTTATCGAAATACAAATAATTGAACAAAACTTAAAAACTAAACAATATTGAATCTTGCGGCAGCCCCGTACTTCCTTTCTACCCGGTCGTCGGTTTTTTTCCTTTTGTTTCGTCCCCGGGAAAGATCCCCTATTCAAAAAGCTGCTCACGAAGTCAGTAGGGTAATAAGGTTGGTTTTATAGGGATTAAAAGCATTAATTACATAGTGATCCCTTGGACTTTGTCTAATATTGAATAATCATCCAAAATTTTAAAGCACTCCGCACTTCGATCCAAAACTTTTGCTAACTTCCGTCTTTACCCAAAATCTTGAAAATCGAGCTCGCGCAACCTATAATAAGGGTCATCATCCGGCCGGGCTGGGCCAGCTCAGGCCGCCAAGTGGCTGCTCAAGCCCGCCCACGGGCCAGGCCGACCGGGCTTTTCTTTTTGGCGGTCCAGACGGGCCGGGCCACCTACCATAAATTGAAGCCCAAGCTCGGACCACGGACTAGCCCAATTGGCGGGTCGGCGGGCTAAAAGCCGGGTGGGCTTAAATTTCCTTGGGCAAAACTAAACCAAGGGAAAAAAGAAAGGGTTTTGTGGGATTTTGGGCTAATAGGCGGGCCCGTTGGCGGGCTTTTGGACGGGTACCATGGGCGGGCTCACGGGCCGGGCCTACGGGCGGGCCGAGTAAAAATTCATAGGCCCGAGCCCGCCCATTACAAACTACAGGCCGGGCTAGCTTGCCCGTTTTACGGGCTCGGGCCGGGTAAAAGCCTGCGCGGGCCGAGCGGGCTTTGGGTGGGTCGCGGGCCTCCGAGCTAAATGATGACCCTTAACCTATAAACATAAAAACACATAATAAAAACCAATTAACAAATATAAAAGACTAATAAATGTAGATTGGAAGGCTAAAATATGTATATTTTGTCACTTATCAGGGATATGTTTGTGTGAAAATATATGGTTATATGATCAATTGACTGTATTCAATTGTTTATATGATGATATATGGTTATATGTCAATTGGTAGTATTTATAGTGGTTAATATTTAGTTAGTTTAGAGTTTTGTTTGTGAAAATATGAGAATATAGTAGTTCTATGTGGACTATAAACACATTATTCTGGAATGTAACACACATGGTTAGGGTTTGTTCTAATTTTTCTTTTGTTTTGTGAATATATAGAGTTATATATTCAGTTCTATTAGGCCACTGCACGAATCAATTCAATAATACAAATTTATTAGTTACGTATTAATTTATTAGTTTTATTTGTACATATAACCATATTTTAAGAAAATATTGTCTGTTCTCTTTATATGAGACACATGGTTATATATCCAAATCTGTACCCTGTATCATGCCATCATATCTAACATATATGGTTATATGTGATTTTCTATTATAGTGTATCATGAGACATAAAACGTTTAAGTTTTCGTTTGACATCTGATATCATGAAACATATATGGTAATATATGAATTTTTGAATCCTTTTTTTAACATATAAAGCTATATGTTTCCATCTGTTTAACTTTTTTCTTATATTTGCAGAAATGAAGATATATATGAGGATATATGGTTATATGTCAATTGGTAGTGTTTATAGTGGTTAGTTTAGAGTTTTGTTTGTGAAAATACGAGGATATAGTGGTTAATTATATGTGGACTGTCAACACATTGTTCTGGAATGTAACATACATGGTTAGGGTTTGTTCTGGTTTTCTTTTTATTCTGTGAATATACATGGTTATATTAGGCCGCTGCGTGGACTAATTCTATAATATAAAATTATCAGTTTTCATATATGTTATATGTTTGCATCTGAATAACTCTTTTTGTATATATTCAGAAATGACAAATCAATAAAAGATAGACTAGTGTTCTATTTTTTTTGGGAGGTACACAGATCAGCAGCTTCCATATAATGTTGTGTGTGTGTGTGTGTGTGTGTATATATATATATATATTTTGGAGTTTCACAATACAGAAACTCACATATAACGCTATATGTTCTACTTTATTAAATTGGTCCGCACAGCGACTTCACTGACTTGCTCTGATAACCATATATGTTTATAACAGAGTTCAGTTCTTCACAGATAACATATTTTTTTAGTTAAGTTGGCATGATGTTATTTGGTTTGTTATTATTTGTGCAGTAGTTCAAGGGGTGAAGAGAATTAAGGGGGCGTTCCAGATTTCCTTCCTTTTTCCAAACTTCTTATTTCGGTAATGAACAGTGCAGAAAAAGAAGGGGCATTCCACTTTCCCAAAACAAGTTGTTCTTTTTGAAAAAGAGCCATCGTGAAATGACCATATTGCCCCTTATCCCAACTCAACTTCTCCAGGCGTGCTAAAAAAATTTCGGGCAAATTATAGTTACCCCCCTCTAACTATGCCTCGGATACACTTACCCCCCTCTAACTTTTTTTTCTGACACTTAACCCCCTCAAACTAACGAAAATTCACACGGTCAAAACTTCAAACGGTCATAACTTCTTCGTCCAAAGTCGAAAATATGCAAATTACATATCGATTTCGAGATCTTGAAGTCAGCTTTCTAATGACACCAAAATCACATTACGATTCAAAACACACAGAAAGTTATGATCAAAACGGTCTTTCTGTCTACCAGCCCTTACTCTTTTGATCATAACTTTTTGTGTGCTTTGAATCATGATGTGATTTTGGTGTCATTAGAAAGCTGACTTCAAGACCTCGAAATCGATATGTAATTTGCATATTTTCGACTTTGGACGAAGAAGTTATGACCGTTTGAAGTTTTGACCGTGTGAATTTTCGTTAGTTTGAGGGGGTTAAGTGTCAGAAAAAAAAGTTAGAGGGGGGTAAGTGTATCCGAGGCATAGTTAGAGGGGGGTAACTATAATTTGCCCAAAAATTTCTGAGTTGAGAGCTTCTCTCTAACATGGAGAGAGAATGCACTCCTCCTTAAAAAAATTTCTGTCCGAATTCACCAAATCAGAGGTGTCAATGCTCTGTTTGGGTTCCACAAATTCACAGATTTCCTCAAACAAATGGCAGGTTCGGGTTGGGAACATGGGCTTCCAAGCCTAATCTTTCTGAACTCTTCTTCGGGGG
>BPLS01019676.1:15401-36439 GCA_019656275.1 Rhododendron kiyosumense
TATATATATATATGAGTTTAGATGTAAACGTATAATGTTATATGTTCTTGCGTTGTAATAAGCTTATATAACGTTATCTGTGGAAAACTGGACTCTATTATAAACGTATATGATCATCACAAGTAAGTCAATGAAATCGTTGCGCGGACCAATTCAATAAAGTAAAACTTTTAACGTTATATGTGAGTTTCTGGCAGCTGTGGTGGTGGTGAGGGGCGGAGCGGTGGTGGTGGTGGATGGCGGAGTGGTGGTGGTGGTGGGGCGATGGAGGTGGCGATAGCGGATGTGGTGGTGTGATGGTGGAGGTGGGGTGATGGTGGCAGTGGGGGTGGGGCGGCGGCGTGGGTGGTGGTCGGACAGAGGTGTTGGTGGTGGGAGAGAGAATATGATTAAAACTCTTGGAGGACATTTTTGTCTTATAAATATTCTTTTTTAAAGGAAAACGAATCTAAGGCCTTAATAAACATTACTAGTGAGCTAGATGAGTTACGAATTTAAGAAGTTGACTTGATGAGTTACAGATATGCTATAGTGGACCCTAGACAAATTTTTTAGGGAAAATGACGGCCAATTATGTGTTTTGATAATTAATACTTGTCAAGGACATTTTGTTCATTAACAAATATTCTTAGCATGTCCTTAAAAGGTATTAATTATCAAAACACGTTCTGGGTCGTCATTTTCTTAATTTTTTATTATTAAATTGTGTCGGATACCTTTCGTTATATATTAGTTAACCTAAAATTATAATGAGAACACAAGACTCCATGGACTTGGGGTTGCTTCTCTCTCGTTTTTCAGAATTACTAGAATTTTCCTTTCTTTTTTTTTTTGTGCGTGTGCTATGCCTAGAATTTTCCTTCTCAAATGAAGTTCTTAGTTAAGATCTGATATAGAAAGCCAGAAAGGAAGTGTCCTCAGAAAATCCTTTTGCAGGATGACGAAAATAGATCAGAAATTAGGGGAATGGACTTTTATTATGGAGTATTCCATCATTGAATATTACTCTTGGAAGAGACTGTATGTGCGTGCGCGCGGGGGGGTGGGCTTTGTGTTACAGAGAGAAAGAGAGAGGTTCACCTGACTTGGAGGATGGAGAGAGAGAGAGAGAGAGAGAGAGAGGAAGGGGTTAGAAATCTTTTTTCTTTTGATCCGCAGGGGTGGCTGCAAGTTGCAGGGAGAAACCTTCACTATAGACGAGCCAAATTCTGTTTTTGTCTACTTCTTTGGCGTATTCAATGCCATGGGGAAACTCCAACAACAAAAAAAGAAGTAATTAAAGCAAACAAAAACAGAATTTGGCTTGTCTGTAGTTTAAGTGATCTCAACCGTGGTCCGTTGATAGTATTTTTAATAGTCAAGATTTTAAAAAAAAAAATTGAGGTAAAGTTTGACTTTTTTTCGGATATTTTTTTTTAAATTTGGACCATTGCATGTAAAGATGAGCTGCTGCGATACAACTATAGGAACTTTTTGCAGTTGGACTGCAGAGAAGTTGTGTACTATAAACAAGACTGGAAATAAAAGGACAAAGGTATGACGCATTTGATGATCACATTAACAAGAGATGTTTTCCAAAAGTGCTTTCCAAGTCACACATTTTTTGAGAAAATTTTGCAAACCCAAAAATCTACACTATTTCTCCACAACTAGGACTGCAAACCAGCTAAGCGGCTCGAGACTCAATTCGAGAAAAGCTCGTTCAAGCTCGACTCGAATGCTTAACAAACGAGCTCGAGCCTAACATTTTAACTCATTAGATAAATGAGCTCGAGCTGTTGGAAACTTTCAAACGAGCCTATTAGCATTCTCTTCTTAAACATTGTTTTCTATGACTCTTATCACCCATTGAACTTGAACGTTGATCCAAAAGTCCAAGTCTTCTTGGGACCAAATACAATAAATTCGTCGAAAATGAATGTCATAACTTTTTTGGGGCTATAAAAGGGCGAGCCCTGCTTGCCCTTTCCTTATGCTCAGGAAAATTGGGTTTAGCAAGCTTTTTGTTGTTTTGCAGGTCCTTTTGATCTCTATCATTCTCTTGGCTTTTCAAGTGGCTGCAAGGGAACTGGTCGAGACTTTTAGCGCTTTAAATCATTGTAAGTTTACATAACCCACAAGTTGGCCGATCAATGGTTAAGGCCTAATATTTAGGATTTCGATTCCTCTTAGGTTTTGCATTTGAAATCTCCAACATTATTTCTGCGTTGGTTTCATCTACTTTGGAATTATTTTAGTAAATACATATTATATTTTAGTTAAAAAATTGCATGTAGTTTCGTACAACTTTATGGGACGCAGGAAAAGTACCATTAATTGATTACGCTATTCGCAGTCCATTCGCAATCCGTTAGGTTGTTAAAAGGCAAGAAGATTATTAAAAAAAACATAATTTCCGATACAATAATTTTTACATTTTTCAAGGCAAACACATAGAAAATTGTGTGTTTTTTTTTTTTTCATTTTTTTCTCTTATTGACAGATCATTGGGTTGTTATTAGCACTTTCTTTTTATAATATGCCAAATTTTCATGGCAATACCCCGGTGATTAATCAAACATTTAAATTTCCTTCTTTTGGATCGGCGAAAGTCAGTGTGTGCGGTGTTCCTAGGTACCTTTTGTCTAGCGAGTCTTCCTTATAGCTTGCACCACATTTGATTTGATGGTGGTGCACGTGACCTCTCTTTTTGCTCTTGACGACCAAATGAATCTTTGAAAAGAAGTCAAATTTATGCTCAAAGTAGTAAGGTGCCCGAATTTAGCAGTTTCTGTCAGACAGTGTAAATGTGTACATAACTCTTCAAAGTACAAGAAATTATTATGCTGATAATTGAAAACAAGGAGGTGGCTGGTCAAATATTTCAAATAAGGCGGCTGGTTGTTACCTTTGTATCTTTCGATCCTCGGCGGACGAAGAAGGCGGAGGGGCCAATCAAGGTTTTAAAAATTGGCCGGTACGTTTGTCGTAACTACCAACTATTTCGTAACAGTTTTTTTTGAGCTTTTCGATACTATTACATGTTGATATACTGGTGAAATGAAAAATATCACGCATCACCAACCGTTCACGGATGTTGATATATTGGTGAAATGAAAAATATCACGCATCACCAACCGGTCACAGCCATTTCCGTTATGGGGTACTGTTTGTTTAGTTACTTAATTAATTTTCAAAATTCACGACAGCTACAACCGATTCCGTTACATATGTACGATAGTACTCTCGATATCGTTACACAACGATGTTTAACCATTCCCTCTTCCGAAAACCGTTGTAGATTTGAACCATAATTTTTTACTTTTTCGATTATTCGTCGAGTCGAATCAATAATTTGACGTGAATCTAACAAAAGCATTTTTTTTTAATAAAAACAAGAAGATAAGCCAATTGACTTATTTAGCTGAAAGACTTTAGTACATATTGGACTCGGGGGTTTTCTGCGCTTGGACACAGCAGGGTACAGTAGTGCCCCCATACTACACCGTTTGGGTTCCAAAATTGATACCCACCTCCACTCCCTCCCAACCATCTCACTAGTTTGGGCCTCCAAAATGGAGACTGAAGTTTGAGTTCCATATATGCAAACTCTCTCGCAAAATGGATTTATATAAATTGCAAATAACTCAGTATACCTAGATTCGATCCACCAAAAATGATACCGTTTCAGAATGCGATCCATCTTCGACATATCGAAATCTATCCCAATCAAAAACAACAGATTTGGAGGGAAACTTGTGGTTTTTAAAGAAATGAATGTATATTCGAAAAATATTGGAGAATTGGGATTAGAGTGGTGTAAATATAGTGTTGTGCTCCAAACACACTTTTAAATAAAATATTCTCCAAACTAAAGAAAGACTGGGAGATGGGTTAGAGATGCTCTATGAATTGGATATCTTGTCATGATCGGTTCCACTCCGGTGGCATTGACCATCCAAAATTCCAAGTCTTGTTGGGGCTGAAGACAATTGAATTGGCAGAAAATGGATGCTAGTTCTAACCAGTTTTGGCAATAAAAGGAGAACCCTACACTCAGTGGCGGTTTTGCCCACATTCACACCTGATTATGCCTTGAGGATTTTCGCTTAGCGCGAAAAGTGCTAGACATTAAACTAATATGAGGTGGTTGCTGGGGAACTGACCCTCTAAATCCTTGTACGTTTCCCTCTTGTTCAAACTTGGCTCGAGCTTGAAATTTTGTGTTCGTTATAAGTTTGGCTTGGCTTGTGAAATATGCAAGCCAATCTCGAGCAAACTAAATTTCGTGAAGTTTTGAGTTTTCAAGCTTGAACTTGAGTTTAAGCTCATTAAGTTATAAAATGAAATGGAGTAATTTAAAGCGATAAAGAAGAACCAACATCATTAATCTTGGCAAAAAAACTTATAAACATAAAATTCAGTTACTAGCTACCATTTATCAAATTAATTAAATACATTCAAAGTCAAACTTATCATGATTTTAAGCAAATAAAGAAAACAAACTCTTAATTGCCTCCAAACTACTTCTAAAGAATATGACTAAGTTCTGAGATTCATAATCAAAAAAAAAAATTAATGATAAGGTTTCTTCCATGATTCCTATTTGAATGTAGTAGTATTTTAATTAAAATTTGTGATTTCTGTATGAAAAGCAGATTCATATATCATATTTTGGGATATTTATTAATCTAGATTTATATTTTTAGTATTTAAGGAATAACTCATTTGTTCACGAGCCTATCGAGCCAAACACCTATATGCTTAAGCTTGGTTTAAATTCATAAACAAACAAAAACAACATGATTGTGCTTGGCTTATGGAGTATTTTTAATAAACGAGTTTGAACGTACAAGCCAAAAGTCGAGCCGAGCTCGAGCTGTTTGATTCGTTTAACAGCCCTAGTTAAACCTACGTTTTACATATAATTCAATATAATATTTCTCTCTCATATTTTACGTAGTTACTCCCTCCGTTACAATTTGAAGGTCCATCTTTCCTTTTTTGGATGTTCCAAATTGATTGTCCACTTTCCAAAATTAACAACAATAAGTATCCCATTTTCCCTTTTTGCCCTCCTTCAAATTCAATCATTGGTTTTGTAGCTTTTAATTTGAATTCAAATTTGAATTCCTCCGCCAAGTTTGCTCCCATATTACCTATACATTGGAGCCAATTTTGGCTCCTGACATCATCTCGGGATACGGTAAGATTTAAATTGATACCAATTTAAATTGGTTAAAATATTACTATAAAAAATTTGAGGGGCAAAAATGGAAATTTTAAATTCTATGCATGTAATAATTGAGTTCTCTTAAAAAGTTGGAATCCCAAAGTGGGACTCTCAAATTGGAACGGAGGGAGTATTATTCTAAGTTCGCTCCACCTCCACTAACTTGGGGGATTGATGAGCTTGTGGAGAAGATTTTTTAAAAATTGGCCGAATCCATACTACTATTCCACAGCCTCAGTTGAATCAAAAAGTTGCTTTTGCGTGTATATATATATACACACACACCAAGGATCCTATAAGGGATCCCTCATTTTGTTAAAATGAGGGACTTTCATTTCCTGATCAAATTTTGAAAATTCAAGCCGCTCAATGTGTGCAAAACGTGATTTTAAGGGTACCCGCGAGAAATCAGCAAAAAAGATGACTGGAAAGGGCTACATCCGAGCAGTTTTTTTTGAACCGCTCAATGAAAACTGCTCGGATGAAGCCCTTTCCGGTCATTTTTTTTTGCTGATTTCTCGATAATTGTAGCACTCAACGTCCACAAACAAGAAGAAAACAAAAAAGAGAGGGGAAAATCAAGGCACACTCCCATTTTAATTACAACCAAATTTACAACCAATTTGCCGTATTATGTTAAGATAATAGAGTCCCACATTGCTTGGGAGTGGAATGGGTGATCACTTAATAACATTTGGAACTTCTCCACTCATTGCCAATTGGTTTTGAGATGGACATAAAGTTTTTACATGGTATCAGAGCGGGGCCCGTTCCACTCCCACATTTTATAAAATTCGCAATCCACACCCCACGATGACAGACCAGCAAAAAGACTACACGATGATAGGACCCAAAAGTGGCCACACGTGACTGACCTCAAATGCGGCTGCACGTGAGGGGGGATGTTAAGATAATAGAGTCCCACATTGCTTGGGAGTGGAATGGGTGATCACTTAATAACATTTGGGACTTCTCCACTCATTGCCAATTGGTTTTGAGATGGACATAAAGTTTCTACAAGCATGTAGGTTCAATCATTTTGATAATTGCAAACGTTCACTTTATAAAGCACGTTGAAAAAATAACACGAAAATTCATGTTTATAGAATAATCAGAAGAAGAAAAAGCTGACTCACATAGAAGATAAATTTGTTGTGATTCATGCATTTATGGAAGTCATTATCAATTAATATGAATTACCTCTTCTTGGACATCTCTTTGAATAATATTTTTTAAGATAAGTAAGTCATGGTTGAAGGTCATCACCTCTTCTTTTACTTCTTTTTAAATTTGTTTTGGGTCAAGTGTCAACATTCCCTTATTTGAATCTGAGGTCGACCCAGTTCATCTTGCAAATCGAAAATAAATATTCTTGAAAAAACTACGAATAATCCAATGATCATATATACCCACGGTTTGATCACATTTATCTTTAAAATCATATGGTCTATCGCCAAATAAGATTAAATTGGAGTGCTACAATTATCGAATTATTGTAAGTTTTAATTTAAACGGTGATCTATGCACTATAATTATTAAGGTGGGTTCCAAGTGCCATGAATGTATCATCCCAGCCAGAATTAAGGACATGAGAGAATTCTTAGTTTTAAGGAATACAATAAAAAATTCATTGGGCATGAAATGAGTGAACACGTAATATAATATAATATGGAAATCTTCTCAATTAATAGCTTAAACTTCTAGATTGAACTTTCTATCCCATGTTATAATTTTTCGTTTATAATTAAGGCATCAAGACGAGACTCATTCTATGCCATATTCTAAAAATTTACCACTAACATCCATGATAACAATCCAAATAATGAAGTTGCACGATGATAGACTAAAAAGATGTTACAATACCATATTCCTTGGACAAAGAACGATTGATCGACCATCAAATATATTGTTGGCTCTCTCCGCCTAATAACTTAAACATTTTTGTTGAATATAAATTAAATTCCTAACATTCATTCTCCATACTGTTAAGGCTGCGTTTGGTTGGATAGAATGGAATTAAGAATGGGATAGAATTGGAGAAATTGAGAATGGAATAATCATTCCCATTCTCATGTTTGGTTGTACTTAGGAATAGTCATTCTCATCTCCAATGGAATAGTGTGGCAATAGCATTTTTTGGGGTGGCAATTGTAATTTTTGGTGTGGTAATAGTAAATGTTAGAATGACACTAGTAATTTTGGTGTGACAAATAAATGGAATAATAATTTCTTACTAGGGTGAATAGTAATTTCATTTGGAATCATCATTCTATTATTCAATGGTCAACCAAATATTGGAATAAATAAGTCATTGAAATGACTATTCCATTTCAACCTTGATTCAATCCAACCAAACATACCTTTAAGTTGCTCTTGCCACCAGTTGCACTCTAGCGATGACCTAAAAGTCAAAAGTCTTGGTAGTGCCAAAGACTTTATATTGGTAGGAAATGAATGCCAGTCCTATGGTATCTTTTTGGCTATAAAAAGGGTGAACCCTAATTGCCACTTGTCTGCTTAATATTGAGAAAGATTTTTGCCTTAAGTAAGATTTTTGTTGTTTTGCAAGTCCTTTTTGATCTCTACCATTCTCTTGGCATTTCAAGTGGCTACTAGCGAATTGGTTGAGACTTTCAGCTCTCAAAATCATTGTAAGTTTACATAGCTTAGAATCCAATGAATTGGCCTGGTGGTCAAGAATCTTAGATTAGGGATTTGTTCCCTTTCGAATTTTGCGTGACACCTTCAAGTGCCATTAATTTTTGTGGGGCCAATTTACAAGGAATGTACTAATTTTAATCTGTCACTAATAGTAGGCAGTGAAATTGGTCTCCTGCGAATTAGTTGAGGTGCCTAAATGTGACAACGTTTAATAAAATTCATACTTAAACCAAAAAATAAAGAGAATATAGTTGTCCAATTAGTACCGTATGCAAGATTTTGTGGCATGAGGTGAAGAGATACTCATTTGAAAACCCCTAATGACAACTCAAGAGTCAGAGAGAGAGAGAGTGTGTTCCGAATAGGGGCGGAGGTGTGTAGGGCCCGGGCCCGGCACCCCGAGCGTCCGAGTTTTTAAAATTTTTATTTTATATATACTTGATTTTAAATATTAATATTGATAATTAATTATTAGTGTATAGTTACTTATAATCTTAATAATTTTGCTTCGATTTGATAAAAAAATTGGTTATTTTACATTCTCATTTTTCAATTTCTTTTATAAATAAAAAATAAGCATGTGATAATTGAAATAGCTTAAAAAATCAATTCAATGTACTAATGTAATGAACTAAACAGTAAAAACCTTATGATATAATAATTATATGTTCTGATAAAAAAAATATGTTTGTTAAGCCGACCCCCCGGTAACAAAATCCTGGCTCCGCCACTAGTTTTGAATGCTGTCAAACCCAAAATGTTAGGGTCTTACTCAGTGAATTATTAAGTTCTAGCCATGGCATGTAAGCTTAGGAAGTTCTCGAACACATTTCTAGAACCTTGTCCAGTATGCCATGGTCTGTAAGCTTCTATCAGGCCTTTTCTGTTCCAGCAACTCATAGATAAAACAATTTACATCTAATTTTCGATAGCAAGAAATCTTGTATATTATGTTTAATTTGGTATTACTTCTTTGGACAGGGCTTACACCCATTTTATGAGATACTATGATGCCCGATGCAAGTGCTGATCCTCTCTCCCTTCGTTTAGATGAGAAGCTTACTCACCTATCTGGTGCACATTTCGAGTGGTATATTTACAGAGTCCATGATCGACTACGTAGGCAGAGCGAAAAGGCCTACGAGCCAGAAATACTGTCGATTGGACCATATCACCGTGGTAAAGGCCATCTACGGATGATGGAAGAACACAAATTGCAGTATCTTCAATTGCTTCTTAAACGAACGGAGGAGACGAGCGTAGATAGGTACGTCATAGCCATGAGGAAATTGCGGAAAAGAGCGCAAGGGTTTTATGCCGACTCCATAAACCTCAGCGAAGATGAGTTTGTGGAAATGATGCTTCTCGACGGCTGTTTTATCATTGAATTTGTCCGCAAGTTTTCTATGACAATGCTAAGAGACACACGCGATCAGATCTTCAAGATGGATTGGATCCTCCACGGTATATGGCGGGACTTAATGCTGTTCGAGAATCAACTTCCGTTCTTCATTCTCGTGCATTTGTTCACCATGACGAAAATTCCGGACCCACAAGACGACATCATGGACTTACTGATACGGTACGGCTATTGTGTCCGACAACATTATATTTGCACCATTCCTCCGGGTTTCGTGAGGTTTCTGAAAATGTCGTACGGGATTTCACCCGACAACGTGAAGCATTTTCTCGGTCTAGCACACCATATCGCAGTATCTTCGGTTGCCAAATTGGTATCTAATAGAAATATTTGCCATGACGAAAAGAGATGGGATTATATACATTCTGCCACAGAGCTACACGAGGCCGGAATCAGGTTCAAGAAGGCTACGCATACCCCCTGGTTATACATAAGGTTCCTGAACGGGGCAATCGAGATCCCACATTTTGCTGTCGAAGAGACGTTCGAGACTATCTTCAGGAACTTGATCGCGCACGAGGAGCATCTCCAGGACGCCGGCCCCAAATACGTCAAGGATTACCTGACTTTCTTGTGCTGCCTCATCAACTCCGCGAGGGACGTCAGTTTGCTCCGCCGTTGCGGGATTCTCAATAACATGCTGGGCGACGACGAAGCTGTCTCGGCAGTCTTCAGCAAGGCTTCCACGTGTGTCATGGTGTCTCGTGCCGACTTCTGTTACTACGGGGACTTCAACGACATAAATGCGTATTGTAAGTGCAGGCAGAACATATGGACCACGAAGCTCCGGCGGGATTACTTCAATAGCCCGTGGAAGATCATTTCGTTTCTTGGTGTTGTTTTGTTGCTTCTACTCAGCTTGGCACAGACCGTGCTATCTGGTCTTGCTTACTTTTATCAAAAACGATGAGCCAATTTATTGTTCTAGATGACGGTAGGGCTGCTAAACGAACTAAGATACTTGAGTTTGAGCTCGTGTTCATTTGTTAAAAGTTTGTTACATAAACAAATCATGCTTGAACATGTTTTTGAAATTCGTTAAGATTTCAAACCAAGCTCAAGCAAGCTACTACTCGACTTATAATGTATAACAAATTCAAGCTCCTCGAGATCGGCTCGTGTTTGACTTGAGTAAAACTCGTTTGAAATCAGTTCATCACATATATAAGCCAAGATCAACCATATTTTTAGGGCAAATTTTCGTAGTCGTTCCTCTAGTTTTACGGTTGTCTCAATTTCGTAAATCTAGTTTCAATTATTACCAAATAAACCTTGTAGTTTATTTTAAATTCCAAATTAGTAAAATCGTTAACATTATTAATGAAATTAATGGAAAAATATGATTAAAAAATTAAATATTCTAATTTTCAATCCGGTAGAATTGGTGCGAAGATTTTATTTTTTTGATCATTTTATCTTAGATGGTCGGAATGAATTTTTGCCTCTAAAGCCTTTCAACGAGCACTCGAAGACTTCTTATTTAGTTTTAGGGCTCTTTTAGGATGCTCAATGAAAATTCCACACGGAACCGGCCGGTTCCCGCTACGTCGCGGTGATTAGCAGTTTTTTCTTGACATTTATATGTCAAGACATAAATTGTTTAGTGTAGTGTAAGTGCAAGTTCCTTTGTTGGAGGGAAAATTGTACAGTGTAGTGTGAGCTGGTTTAAGTTCCTTTGTTCTAGGTAGCACTATTAAAGTATCTTGACATTTATATGTGAGAAAAAAAATATTTGGACAAAAGTTATAATTTGTTACTTTTCTAATTCCTCTAAGATGAATCATTTTCACCATGCTCGACCAATTAATTGCAAAAGTCAGTATTTTGTTAGAGGAAACGTTGTGGTGCCAACTGAAACACCTCTTGTTAGAACTATGACTCATATGTTAAAATATGAAGAGATATTAAGGAGTTCTAAAAAGAAGGTCAGATGCTGAAGCGGAACATAGCTCAAGGAGTGTCGTGAGCAAGCTCTGTTTGTTTGCAGTTTTACCACCAATCTATAAGACTATAAGTATGTGTGGTTTTTTAGGGTTTTTCTTTTGGTTTAGGCTCAGTCTGTTGGGTCTAAATCAGTTTCCTCCGTGTGGTTTGAAAAAGAGAGTCTTGGGTGGTCTGGTTGGTATACCCAAGCCCCTATTATCTCTGTACTTCGTGTTATGAGTTACTGAAAATTTTTTTTGCTCATCAAAAAAATAAAAATAGAAAACCCTAGCTATGTGTGCAGTTGATGGGCTTGTAGAGAAGATTTTTCAAAATGTGGACCCATCCGCATTGTTGCGGGCCAAAGCCCCAAGGCCCCCGACTGAAGCAAAATTGTTCGCCAAAGATGGAGAAAAATCAGTTTTGGATTGGGAGATTTAAAAACACGGGGAAACCCACAAGTCTTCTGAGGCTTCGAATTTCTATCACGCATAGTCCATTGTGAAAAATACTAGATCGCCGACGTTTTGGAGCTTACACTTTGGTCTTGTTAGATTTCTTGGGGGGTTTCAATCTAAAACCAATTGGTCAAAGGTGGAGGCATGGAGCAGTCTCTAGAATTTATTAATCAAGCTTAAGTGGCTTAGATAAAAAAACTCTGATAAAAACCCATCTCTTCTCTCTCTCTCTCTCTCTCTCTCTCTCTCTCTCTCTAGGCGATTTCAACAGGCGACAAATTAGGGCTTCTCCTGCTTGGGGGGGGCGGCGGCCGCCGTCCTCCTCCTCGTCCCCCCCGGGCCCCTCTTCTCTTCCTCTCCTTTCCCTGATCTTATTCCTTCCCTCCTTCCCCCATCGCTCCCTCTTCTCGCCTCTC
The DNA here is from genome assembly GCA_019656275.1 of Rhododendron kiyosumense. NCBI lineage: Eukaryota > Viridiplantae > Streptophyta > Magnoliopsida > Ericales > Ericaceae > Rhododendron > Rhododendron kiyosumense. Next base: position 27,492 of record BPLS01019676.1, read on the forward strand.
TCGGGTTTCGCCGCCATCGTTTGGTGGCCTCGCCACTGTGTGGGTGGGCCCGTTTTCTGGGGCTGGGCCACCGTCCTCCACCCCGTGGGAGGGCGTGACGTTTTTGGGTCTCTATCTCATCGTCTCCGGCCGGAGGTTTCTTGGCTCCTCCGGTATGCCTAGCGGCGTCGGGTGGCTCGGTTGTTGTGGCAGATGTTGGGCGGTGGTGTGGGGTGGAGGTCTTGGCGTGGATCTGGTGTGATGGCGGTTGAAGTTTTGTGTTTTGTCTGCTAATTTTTGTTTTGCAGGTTTTTAGAGTTTCAAAAATGGATCGGTGATTGTGCTAATCAGGTGCGGTGATGGACTTGTCCCGTGGCGGTGAGGTGGTGGCGGCTCCCATGGTTGTTTGCTTTGGTCGTTTTGTGTGCCGAAGTCCGGTCGGCGGCCTTCCGAGCTCTCAATCGGGCGCGGGGCCGACAGTTCGTTGCTATGGGACGGTACTATTGCTGTTGAAGATTATTGCTACTGGGGTTGTTTTGGTTTTTGCAGATGAAGGTGGTGGTCACGGCAGTGTATGCGGATGGAACATGGTCTGGGTGTCTGGGTGTGGCGGCAATGGCGGGTGTAGCGGCGTTCCTGGGGCTGTCTGAGTTTAGGGGCTTTAGGGTTTGTTTGGTCCTTCTGGGCCAGGCTTTGGTCTTGGGCTGGATTGCTAATATGGGCTTTTGGCTTTTCGGGTTTTGAGCTTTATTGTTTAATCTGGACATCTTGAGGTCCATAAGGTGTTTTGGGCTTCGTCCCAATAGGTGTTTTGGGCTTCGTCCCAATAGGTGTTTTGGGCTTCGTCCCAATAGGTGTTTTCTTCCAACTTTTTGTTGGATTCCCCCTCCCCTCTCCCAACTTGATGTACCCTTTGTCAAGTTTCTTAATAAAACTTTTGCCTATCAAAAAAAAAAAAAATGTGGCTTAGATAAGCGATATGAGACAAGTTTAACACTCCCTCTCACGTGCAGCCCGGATGCACGTGGAGGTGACAGACCAGGAGTTGATTGACTGACTTGGGCGACAAAGATGACAGAGACTTTCCCACGTGAGGTGAGGCCACCTAAGACATAGTTCTGATATCATGTTAGATTTCTAGGATGGGTACAACCTAAAATCAATTGGCCATAGGTGAAGTAACCTCTAAAATTTATTAACCAAACTTGGATGGCTTAGATGAGCGATATGTGATAAGTCTAACACTCCTCCTATGTTAGAACATAGTAATCATATAATATCATAATCATGTCCTGATATGACTACGATATTATATGATTGCCTTAATTTTATTTTGATTGTAATTGATTACGATTTTATTATAATTACGATAATTCTCTTCCATAGTTAGACTCCATCCCCTTGTACAAATAGAGGCCTTATTGTATAGTTTTATTATTAAATTCGATAAAATATTTTTTCTTTCATATTTAACAGGTCTACCGTCTAGTTAAAGCACAGGGCGACCCCAACCTCAAACACCACAAACAAGAAGATACAAGTAATTGCTCTTCCAAAGGCTGGCCTTCATTCCTCTGGACTTTTTTTGGGTCTATTTTGGTCACTATAGCTTGTTTGGGGATGTTCATCAAATTATTGGATGAACCTCCCCAAACATCCACTCTTGTCCTCTTTCCAGTCAAATGCATCATCGATCTCTCATGGTGTAGAGTGGCAATTCATGATTAGCCAAGCTGCCCAATCCCAAAGGATCGAAACGTGACTACCCAAGTTGAATGGACGCAACCCCAACAAGATTAGTACAAACTTAAAATATTGATGGAGATGAAGGGGTCCTCAGAGATAGTGCAGGTAAATGGATTGCAGGTTTTCAAAGTTTCAATGATCAGAAATAAAATGTATTTAGACGAGAAATAGAAGGAAAAAGGTAAGACGTATTTAAGAATTAATTTTTCTATGGTACACAAATCACTTTTTAGTGTATAATACCTAAAAGGTCACTTCAGTGGTAAGTACTCTACATGAGTGATAAGTATTTTATAAGGATTGGTAAGTATTCCATATGTATAATACTTATTACTCAATGTGGAATACTTACCACTTCGTATGAAACAATCCCAAACTGAATGGTAATTATTTCTATACCTATTACTCAATGTAGAATACTTACCATTTCTTATGAATTACTTAGCACTCAAGGTGAAATACTTACTACTAAAGTGACTTTTTGAGTACCATACATGAAAAAAAAAATTGTGTACCATAGATGGACTCATATTTAATGATCCTATGGTGCTGCATTTTCTCTCTGTTGATATGTGCTGGGTATGGTTACTTTGGCTGGTGGAGTTCATAATCAGATTTCCGTTGCTTTGCTGGTGTGGACATTCCCTTCTCTCTGTTGATATGTGTGCTGGTAATGGGTATGGCTAACTTTTTTCTGGTGGAGTTCATAATCAGATATTATCCATTGCTTTGCTGGTGTAAACATTCCCTTCACTGCAGTATTAATAACTTAATATGTATGCTGGTATGGCCACTTCTGCTGGTGGATTTCATAATCAGAAATGCCATTACTTGGTTAATGGCACACATTTTCTACCCACTAAAGTCTAGTGATCGATGCTGCTGCTTTTGAAGACATGTGGTGTAGAGCCCAACTAGGTAGAGAGGTCCCAGCATTATGTTAAAGTGATCACTTATTTCATACCCAATCAATGTGGGATCATATTTCCTTAACATTCCTCCTGATCACATGTAACCCGTTTTGAGATGTGTCATGCGTGTAGCCTCTTTTTTAGGTATATCATCGTGCAACTGGCATTTTTATTGGCTCTATCATCATTGGGTGTGGATTGTTGATTTTTTAAAATTTGGAGAGAAACGGATCCGCCTATGATACGATGTAGAAACCTAGTTTATTTCCAACCCAAAAGTTTAAACTACTCAGTGGGGAGTTCTTAACATTATGTTAAGCGATCACTCATTCCAAACAATGTGGGATCTAAAGTATTTCCTTAACATGTGGTGCACATGTTTGTTGGATGCTCACATTTTGGTCTCTCATTAGGCGATGACTTTGACTTTTCCTCACATCAGCTAGACGTAGTTGGAGTAGATATTTGACTAGAAAGCAGCTTATTAATTAAGAAAATTGTAACAACTTGCTCCTGCTTTGTACAATATTGTTCGTTTTGAACACCAAAGCTCATCAGACTTTCCAGTGAGGTCATCCATTCTTAAATTACTCCAAGGCGAGCATGCTTAACTATGAAATCCCAATGGGCTTTGACACCCTCATGACTTTAAAAGGCCTTGTACAAGGTAGAATGACGGTCTAACATTTATAGCATATGACTTACACTTCACCAATCGATGTGGGACCACCCTCAGCTGACCCCTTTGGTCACTGATCAGACAGCTCCTGCACGGGTCTCAACCGCTCTCAGGCCGTCGACCACTACCTGAAACTTCCAGGGGCGGGGTGTCACAAAATACCTCACCAGGAGTTCTGGGCTTGTCTTAATAGGTGTTTTCTTTTTTTCTTGATAGGTGTTCTCTTGATTGGCCTCTTGCCAATCAATATACTCCCTCCGTCCCTTATTTATAGTCCGATATTCCATTTTAGGCTGTCCCTTAATAAGTGTCCATTTTGTAAAGTTAGTAGGGTAAAAGTTGGTGAATTGTCTATTTTGTCCCTAAAAGTCGATTTCATTTTGAAAAGTAAGTGAGTAAAAGTGTAATGATGATGGGTAAGTAGGGAAAGTTGATGAAAAAGTTGATGTGAAAGGTATAATTATGATGTTTTTTTAATAAGTTAGAGTTACGAAGCAGGACACTTAAAAAGGGACGGAGGGAGTACTATATAGGGATTGGATCTCGGATATTCTTGGGCACATGGTGATTCTTAGATTTAAGAATTTATTTCCTAGATTTAGGGATATGATGCTATTGAATCCTTGTTCCTTTAATCTTTGTAACAGTTTCAAAGATTATAAAAAAAAATATTGCCGTTCAAAAAAAGAAAAGAAAGAAAAGACCTCACCAGGAGTGCAAATTCTTGAAGTCTTGGAGTGCCAAACACGTACTAAAAATAGTGGGTAACAATTGTTGAGTATTGCTCAGTGCCGTACCTCAAGTTCAAATTAAGGAGTTGAGAGAATCCTCAAGAGTATGTTTGGTTCGGTGGAATCAATGTTGGAATAAAATGGTCATTTCATGAAATACTTATTCCCATGTTTGGTTCACCATTAAATGATGAAATGATAATTCTAAATGGAAAAAAGGAATTGTTAGTCCATTTATTTGCCACACCAAAATTATTAGTGTCACTCCAAGATTCACTATTACCACTCCAAAATTACTATTGCCAGATAAAAAATACTATTTATACTCCAAAAACTACTATTGCCACACCATTCCATTGCGAATGAGAATGACTATTCCTAAATACAACCAAACTTGGAAATGGAAAGGGTATTCCAATATCATTTTCTCCAATTCCATTCCAACCTCAATTTCATTCTATCGAACCAAACATACCTCTTAAGATATACTGTCCCATGAGCGGGGAATGAGTGAAAACTTTCTAATATCGAGACATTTTCACGTAATAACTTAAGCTTTTGAATTGTACATAATGTTTTACTATGGTATCAGAATGAGATTAATTCCACTCTACAATTCAAAAATTAAATTAACTCTCACGACAATGGTCCTAATAAAAAGATAACACAATTATAGATAAAAAAGAGAGGCTACATATGACATACTTTAAACGGGGCTACAAGGGATCAGAGGGGTTTCAAGGAAAGTCAGGCACAAACTAATTCATTCTGAGGCCTTGGACGAAATAGTAACATGAGGCCTATTATTTGAAATATTAATTTATTTTTTTTACTAATCTGGCTCTTGAAATCATGTTGTTTTAGTGTATTCTTTTTAGTCGATAATGTGGCTTTGTTTACAGTACTACATTGTTGGGGGATGGAATGAGTAATTAATCACCTAATTAACATTGTTGGACCTAATCGCTATGAGGAGGTTAATGGAACCACTCTTAACGCAACCCAAGTTAGTTCTTATGCTGAATTTCAAAAAAAAAAAAGAAGAAACAAACCATGTACTAACGAATGGAACACTATGACCCATATTCGATCGGTCCATATTTGACCCACGATCCGATTCAACCCGCCCAAACCCACCTGTTTGCCCCCTCTACGTAAAACAAAAAGTAAAGTACGACCCATAATTTTTTAAAATTGTTGTGCATATCAATGCTCTGAATTATCAATGAAGAAAGTATAGTAATATGCACAGAAATTGAATTGAGTTTCTAGGCCTACCCTTTCTAATGTCATTTGACGATTTGTGCATATCAATGCTCTGAATTATCAATGAAGAAAGTATGGTAATATGCACAGAAATTGAATTGGGTTTCTAGGCCTACCCTTTCTGATGTCATTTGACGATTTGAAGGCATGATCGGCAGCAAAATAGGTATAGGCTAGGAGGGCCACTGTTTTAGTGCTATTCTGAAAGAGTCACTTTGTATATATTGTCAAAGGTTAGGTCTGTATCCAATCCTTCCCGCCCATACCCTAATGATTGGGGATTACATGGGTTCTGCTGTTGTTATTTTGCACCAAAATATTGTTCATGAGTTCTTTAATTTGTGCCAAAAAAAAACTGGGAAATAATGTACGGACTACGGAGACTAAGGTTCAAAAATTATCATCCCTGAACCAAATTTCGTCGAATTAATTATATATATTTAAAGTTGAGCATAAAAACTTACTTGGGTTGGGTTAAAAGTAGTCCCATTAACCTTCTCTTAGCCAATAGGGGGAGGGTTTTGTTTACCCTCTTTTAGAGAGGGTGAACAAAATTGCACTCAAGTTTTGGACGGGAGGAAACAGTCCAAATTAAATATGAACCATATATTGTGAAAATAACTGGTTGGGATCTCCTCAAGGACTCTTCACATGAAGAATTCAATTCTTTCCTCAAAAAGTCTTTGAGCAGTTCCGAAGCATTATTGCAGTATTGGACGGTTCAGATTTCAACTATCTCATCTAGTTCAAAACATGAATTGAAGAGGATCGGTTTCCAAAATTAAGTTGGACCAGTTGGTGGAAAATGAACGCCAGTCCTATATCTTTTTGGCTATATAAAGGGTAAACCACAATTGTCCTTTCCATATACTGAGAAAAATGGCTTCAAGCAAGCTTTTTGTTGTTTTGCAAACCCTTTTGATCTCTATCATTCTCTTGGGTTTTCAGGTGGCTGCTAGGGAACTGGTCGGGACATCTCGCGCTCGAAAATATTGTAAGTTACATATAGCTTTTGTTTTTCATAGCGAAAGTCAATATTCGTAGAATAATTAGGTCAACACTTTGTAAGAGTAGTTGAATTCTTGACCCTTACGTGCATTCCAAATGTTGTTGCTAGAGGCCTCTAGGTTTACATAGTTTAGGAACCCAAAGTGTTGGCATGTTTGTGTAGGGCCCGAGTTCAGGGATTTTTTCCCTTTCAGATTCCACTTTCGAAACGTTCAGGTGCCATTAATTTTCAATGCAGAAAGTCTAAGGATCCCGACCGAATTCCCGACGGCTTGCCGGGCCCACTCTGGCCACCGGACGGTTGATTGAAGCTGACCAAAAATTCTAAAAAAAAAAAAACCGAGTGGGTCTGCCCGGGAATCAACGGCATCCGATGTGTGTAGGTGGCCGATCCAAACACTCCATTTTTTGTACACATTTGGAGTGTGATCTGAATGTCCAAATGGAGTGTTTGAATCGGCTACCTACACACATCGGATGCTGTTGATTCTTGCGTAGACCCACTCGGTTTTTTTTTTTAGAATTTTTGGTTGGCTCCGATCAGCCGTCCGGTGGCCGGAGTGGGCCCGGCAGGCCGTCGGGAATTCGGTCGGGATCCCTCGTCGGGAACTGTAGCACCACTGTTTTCAATGTGCCAGCTTATAGGAAATTTACGGGGTTTTAAACTGGTCACCCGCTAGTTGACATTAAAATTGGTCTTCAAGTAATTAAGCTAGTCCGGACACTCTAAGTAAAAACAAAGAGGTTTATACACATTTTACTAAACTAACAAAGCTATTGCACATGATCTTTCACTTATCCTAACCCTATGCATATTGGTGAATCACATATACCTTGGGTTGTTTTCCGTTGTGTGATTGTTTTGTACTGTATATTGTTTTTGCGGATTGATTCATCTGTTCTTTTTTCATACTACCTGGCTTATGGTTCATTTTCATCGATCAATTGAGTAATTGTGCTTCATTTTTAAGATTAACTTCAATCAATATATAGAGACTTACGCCTGAATTATTCATCATACAAATTAATAGGGGTGATACCGGTCCGGTTTCGAGACTGGTTTTGGCGTATTTTTTGGTCGAAACCGGTCATCCGGTTTGAGATTTTTAGATATCGAAGCTGGTTGAGATAATCTGGTCCGGTTTCGGTCTGGTTTATCCGGTTTTCATTCATGAGCCATATTTTGGTTCCAACATATCAAAAAACCCACAATTCAACCCAGAAAAAAATATCAACCAAAAACCTATAGTTCAACTCTTTTTTTTTTGGGCCAACAAAAAATGATCAATTTTGAGCCCAATATATATAAAAAAAACCCATCAAAACAGTTTATATATATATATATATATATATGATTGATTTTATATAATAAATATATTTATTAGACCAATATTCGCCAATGTTTTTATATATTTGTATATATAATCGGTCCGGTTTCAACCAGTCTTTAAAGCACATAAACCGGAACCGGATCAAAATTATTCGGTTTGAAAAATTCAATCCAGTTCGGTTTTTCCGGTTTCAATTGATTTTTCAATCTCGGCTAACAGCCCAAAAATTAACGAAAAAGGGAGTCGCAAAAGAATTAGCTGCCAGTTTTGTTTTTATCAGCATTTAGCTGCCAGTTGAATCGTACATTTGTAGATATAGTTTTTCAGTCCGCAAGAAAAGGGAACGGATTTGCATATTTAGTTATCTACTGTAATTTGGAATCCAGTGAACATGCAAAGGGGGTGAGTTATATGCCCCGATTTACCTTTAAAATGAATAAATAAAAAATCAGATTCGTTGAAAAATGATATATAATACTATTCATTACTCATGTTCTCCTAACATTCGAAAATGATATTGATCCAATTCATATTTTACAAAAAATAAAAAATAAAAAAGCATACTTGTCCAATTAATTAGTACCATATCCAAGATTGCATTACCTCATTGATAACTGATCAGCCTTTAAATTTACATGCCTGTTGTTTGAAAAATACTTACTACTATATAATTTGTGTAGTTCCAACAGGAGGTCATCACTACTACGATCCACGGGGTCACAACCCTTGATTATATGATAGCTGAACATCCAAAATCACAAAATCCAACCTTAATTCCGGAAAAAAAGACGTACTGATTGGCATGATGGATGCCCACGATGTCTCGATCGATGTTAGCATTTGAATCTCAATACTACAAGGCACAAGCTACTATATATACTGTTTTGATTTTTGTTCATCCTCCTACCTATCGGGTGTGAAAATGTAAAAATAAAAAAACTAAGTTAGTTTGTGAATTTGCGAACAAGCATGGTACTGTAGTACAATTGCACCGTTGTGGTTTGATATATAATTATATACTTGATGTTACTCTATTTAAAAAACATTAACTTAGGGACGTGGGGGCTCTGCTGTCCATGGGAGGCAACAGCCCCTATCCAGCCCTTGAACAGTAGCGTTTTGGGAGGAAGAAAAAACCATTGTCATCCTTATTTGCAATCCTATGAAACATAAACTTAATTACGAAAGTTCTAGAAATAAATTTTAATTATGTCTTTTTAGAATAATATGATCAAAATAATAAGACTTCACATCGGTTCAAACGGATTCAAAATTAGAGCACTTAATTTTTTTATCA
>BPLS01019677.1:0-23585 GCA_019656275.1 Rhododendron kiyosumense
ATATATATACGGGGCGGTTCCGGGGACACCCAAAAAAACACCTAAAAAAAACTCATAGTTCCCGATCAAAGTTTGATGATCCGAGCCGCTCAATGTGATCAAAATGTGATTTTAAGGGTAACTGCGAGAAATCAGCAAAAAAAATTACCGGGAAGGGCTTGATCTGAACAGTGTTAAAGAGTTTTTTTATTGAACGGTTCAAATAAAAACTGCTCAAATCAAGCCTTTCCCGGTTATTTTTTTTGCTAATTTCTCGTGGGCACTCTTAAAATTACATTCTGCACATATTGAACGGTTCGGATCATAAAAATTTGATCGGGAACTACGAGATTTAGATTTGGGGTGTTTTTTTGGGTGTCTTTTGAAACATCCCGATATATATAGGAAAAAAAAGAAAAGAAAAACCGTCGGTTTCATTAGAAAAATAAGTGTTCATTAAACAATCGGATTCAAACGGATTAATTTTTAACTATATTTTTTAATATATAAATGGTGTAAAAAAATAAGTATTTGGCTCTAAGGCCTTTTAACGAGCACCCTAAGGCTTTTCAATGGGCACCCTAAGAGAGCTCTAGGGTGCCCATTAAAAGGCCTTAGAGCCAAAAATTTATTACGATCATTTACGATGAAATGATCAGAAAAATAAAATCTTTGCACTGATTCAAACAGATTGAAAATTGGAACACTTATTTTTTTAACTACATTTTTGTATCTATAAAGGACAAAAAAAAAAGGAAAAAAAAACACACTTACCATTTCAGTTATATATTTCAACAGACTTTAATCATACCTATATATATACACACACACACAGAGAGACATTCTAGAAAAATCTTAACTATTTCTTACATTGTGTTATCATTTTTAAGGGGAAGACTTGCCACATTTCATCATTTCTAAAATCTAGTCTTTAATCATTATAGATTTTACTTACAATCTAGACATAGGATAGAATGACAAGAGAGGGGAAGGCTTTAACATGCTTAAAGTTGGATTGGACATGACCATGGAGCAAATAAGCGCGCCGGGAGCAGAATTTGGTGAAAATATTGATTAGAATTTGTGTTTTTATGTATTTTCATGTTTTGACAATATGTACTCAATTATTATGTAAGGGTTTCCCAAAACATTCAAAAGCTTGCTTTCGAATTTTTAGCCAAAAACTTGGAGGAATTTTTTGCCGCCAAATTTTAAAGCATTCTTTTGGCTTTATATGAGATGACAAATCAGGAATATTTTAGAAAATTGAATTACTTGTAGCTTGTAATTATGTTGTTCCTTAAATAGTTGGAATCTCAAAAAAGCCTAAACATTGTAGGACGGAGGGAGTATAACTTTATTAAGTGTAAAGTCAATTTTAATTGAAAATAAAATTTGAGTTAACACGGGGGTTTTGGTGTGGCACCTCTCGGTCCAAATACGTATCTCTAGTTTAATATTGCGGGTCCTACAAATCTTTACTAGTATTATTTGTTACTGTAACTAATTGCGGTGGTCCCAGTATTATTAGAATATTAAGTGTAGAGTTAATTAATGTGGGTCTCACTTGACCCACCGTCATTTAATTATGAGAAAAACGGCATTAATGTTTTTCTTTCTCTATGCATGAGAAACTTCGCGGGTGTTTGTTAAAGGTTTTGAGACGTGTTTTTTTAGTAATAAATGGAAATAGATACATAGCGATACATAGAGAGATGAGATTAATAAGCGGGCAAAAAACTTGTGGGAACTTGGAAGCCGTGGTGAGAGAGAGTGAAAGGTTCTCGAAATCCAGTTCCCAACCCCCTCTTTTATATACTCATTTCGTCTCATTTTCATTGTCTATTTTTGAAGTACGTGTTATTTTTTAATTGTTTATATTTTTCAATCTATAATGTTTTTCATAAATTTGAAAATTTTGTATTATAGAACTAATCGAGATCTATCAAATAAGAGCCTTATTGCATATTTTTCAAGATTCACACTAAACGATATAGGCAAAAGACATAAAAATATATGTAATATTTTTTGTTTTTTCTTTTTATTTACCTACCCTGTTCCGCTTTCTCAAATAAGTACTTAAAAAAATAAGGATTTATTTTGAAGCTTAAAAATAATGGACTTATAATTTTTTTTTTGCAGGGTTTGATAGATCTCATGATCGAAATCTATCAAACAAGATTTATATTGCATATTTTTTTATTTCAGTACGCCTAATATTTTTAAGCTTGAAAATTACAAATAAATACTTATTTTTTAAGGACCAAAAGCAGAATGGGGAACTTAAGTAATCAACCTAACCAGGAGAAAGGAGAGGTTGGTTTCTATCAGTTGATGACTTGTTGTTCTGATATTTTCGTTTTATTACTTCCTTTTCTTTTTCGAAATGCCAATATGCACTCATAGTGGCAGATTTTAATCGTCTTTTGGAAATTGATGCATTTTGAGCATGTCAAGATAATCTCAAAAAACAAAACAAATATGAAGAAAGAAGAAGAAACCTTGCATGGAAACTTTAAGGGAAGCAAAACTAGATGTCTCTAATCTTATGAACATAGATTTGAAACTCTTTTTATCGGCAAAAGTCAATATCGTTAGAATTGTTAAATTAGCATATTGAAAGAAGAGTTGAACTCTTGACATCCTTTCTCCTTACACCAAAGTGCATTCCTGATACCGTTGGACCAAAGGCCTTTGGGCAACACAAATTTGAAGCTGAAACCAACCAATACTTGGCACGGACAAGATGAAACTTATCATCAATATTTAAAAGGGAATGATTTTGCCACTTTCCAAATTGTTAACGGCACTCCCCAGGAGAGTACCAAAATCATTATGGATTGATTTTGCTACTCCCCAAAGCCGTTAACAATTTGGGAAGTGGCAAAATCACTCACCTATTTAAATCAATATAAAACAAAACAAAAGATATTTGTTCCGGTCACAACATTAAACTAAAACTGTATTCCCTTTATAATGTAGTAATATTAGGGGGAAGTTAATAACAAGAAATTTGTTGTCAAATGTTGCACAAAAAGAAAAGGAGGTATGCAATGTACTTTTGAAAGGGTAAAAAAGTAAATTGCGTTGGTGTATATATATATTCTACAGGCTATTACGATAAATAAAAATGAGTGGAGTGATGCTGGACATGCAGTAGATCATATATACGACGTCCTTTTCATGATGGATCGCGACGACATACCTGTTGGGGTTGGGGGTGAAGGTGTCATTTCACCCAATGCTACCATTATTGGCCATGTAGGTGGATATCTTCCCATTATCGACCAGGTAAAACTCTCTCTCTCTCTATTCATTTACATTTGAAATTTGAATCAATGAATTGTGTAGATAAAAGTTTGAAGGAAGTAATCGAGACGCGAATATCCTGACACAGATGTGTATGAAGTCGTCCGATGTGTTTGGATTCCACATTTATCTTGTGGAGTTTTTCCACCGAACGGCTTTAAACACATCTGTATTTAAAAATGTGTCTATAGTAAAACGTTTAAAAAATAATAATTACAAGAATCATTTTTTTTCCCATTTAGTGGTTGCGTACAAAAATTAAATATATATATTTGTGATTACCCATAAAACTTGAATAAGCATATTGCATTGGGATAATACCAGAGATAGAATATTTATTGAGGTTGTAAAACGTGCAAACAAATTTTTAAACTATAGATTTTGTATATTTTGGCACCGGGATCCCATTGTAATTTGGGCTTGAAGGTACAATATGGTGGTTACTTTCACCAGGGATGCTATTGTCAATAGAATTTGGGCGGCGCTATTCGCAGCCACGTATTTTCTCCCACAGCCCGTTAAAAATTTACAATTAGACTCGACAGTTAGTTACCGAAATTGAGATACATTTTCAGCATTCAATTACCGAAATATGATATTTTTTTCAACAGCTATTTACCGAAAATGCATGTTTGGCAGTTGTCTACCGAAAATTGAATATATTTTCGACATGTAGTTACCAAAATATAATCTTATTTTCAACAATTATTTACCGAAATGTTATTTATGATTTTCAACAACCACTTACCGAAATATAGTGGGCTATGGGAGAAAATATGTGGCTGCGAATAGCCGGCCCCTAGAATTTAGGGCAAATTCCATCAGACCCCCTGAGATATCTGACAATGACAGAAGGTACCCCTCAGTTTTTAAAAATGACAGAAACCTCCCTTATTTCGCAGTTTGGGTTTCATTCCGTTAGTTCCGTTAGTTAAATGGACGGAAAATTTACGGAAATGTACAGAAAATGAAATCTTCAATTTTATTTAGTTCTACAGCTATCTTAGGGCTCTCATTGAAAGTCTTGGAGTCAAAAATTAATTATGATAATTTGGGATAAAATAATTAAAAAAATAAAATCTTCGCACCGATTCAAATGGATTAAAATTTAGAGCATTTAAAATTTTGCACTTCATTTGGTTTTAGGGCTTTCAATGAAAAGCAAATACTTAAGTGCTCCAATTTTTAATCCATTTGAATCAGTGCGAAAATCTTGTTTTTTTGATTATTTTTTCCTAAAGTGCAATAATTGATTTTTGATTCTAAGATTTTCAATGAGAGCCCTAAGATAGCCGTAAAACTAAACAAAGAGGAGATACGTAAGTGCTCAAATTTTCAATCCGTTTGAATCGGTGCGAAAATCTTATTTTTCTAATTATTTTATCCTAAAAAGTCATAATTAATTTTTCGTTCTAGGGCTTTCAATGAGAGTCCTAAGAAAACCATAGAACCAAGTGAAGAGCAGGTACTTAAGTGCTTCAATTTTTAATTCGTTTGAATCGATGCGAATATTTTTATTTTTTTATCATTTTATCCTAAATGGTCATAGTTAATTTTTGGCCCCAAGACTTTCAATGAGAGCTCTGAGAGAGCCATAGAACCAAATGAAAAGAAGATACTTAAGTGCTCCAATTTTTAATCTGTTTGAATCGGTGCGAAGATTTTATTTTTCTGATCATTTTATCTTAAAGGGTCATAATTAATTTTTTGCTCTAGGATAGCTGCAGAACTAAATAAAATTGAAAATTTTATTTTCCGTATATTTCCGTACGTTTTTCGTCCATTTCACTAACGGAACTAACGGAATGAAACCCAAACTGCGAAATAGGGGAGGTTTATGTCATTTTTGAAAACTGAGGGGTGCCTTCTGTCATTGTCAGATACCTCAGGGGGTCTGAGTGAAATTTGCCATAGAATTTAGAGGTGCACACAAATTAATTTGTTTATCTGTCCAGTTCGTCTAACTTATATAGTCTGCTTAACTTAAGAATTGGGAATGATATCAAGGTCCATGGTGTTGGACTGAGTTGAGATATAGAACTGGCCGTTCTATACATGATAGAACCGGCCGTTCTATATGGTCTTTTTGTCTACCAGCCTTTACTCTTTTGATCATAACTTTCTGTGTGCTTCGAATCGTGATGTGATTTTGGTGTCATTAGAAAGCTGACTTCAAGACCTCGAAATGGATATACAATTTGCATACTTTCGATTTTGGACGAAGAAGTTATGACCGTTTGAAGTTCTGACCGTTTAAATTTCCGTTAGTTTGAGGGGGTTAAGTGCCAAAAAAAAAGTTAGAGAGGGGTAAGTGTACGTGAGGCATAGTTAGAGGGGGGTAACTATAATTTGCCGATCTTAAAATCCGACCTAATCCGGCAACATTCTATGAATTTATTTATTTTTTCTTTTGCAAGACTAGCAATTAAAAAATATTGGAACAAAAATATGTATAGGTATTTGTTCTAATTTCTAGCATTTCCGGATGTCAAGCAAAATTTGCTCTTTACGAAAGCTACTTAGATTTTGAACAAAAGAATTTACATGGGAAATTTACCAAAATTAAGAGATCTAAAAATTAAAAAAAAAAAGTTAATTGGACAGGCCTGAAAATATGAAAGTGCAACGTATTTATTACGTGCTGGGCTTGGGTAAAACAGAAAGTCTGTCCACAAAACATGCACAGATTGTGTACAGATTTTGTTGTGGGACCCAATACGGGTCCTACACAAATAATCCAAGCCATTCATTAAATGTAAATATTTTTTTGAGAGTAGATGTAAAAAATTAGCTCAATTCGATACCTATAAATGCTTGATCCAATTCATGTCATTATCCTAAAATCTGAATTTTACGAGCAGTGGATTCTTTGTATATAGTTGTGCATATAAATGTGTGGACATCCACTTCACCGTGTTTGAGCATTTTATAGGCGTTGAATTGAGCTCATTTTTTGCGGGTACTCTCGAAAAAATATTTTACATTAAATGAACGGCTCGAATAATTTACGTGGGGCCCCACAATAAAATCTGTGCATATTTTGCCTGTGTGGGTAGCAGTGCTCTACAGCTCATTTAGATGGAGTGATTTCAAGAGAAAAGAAAAGAAAGTGTTTTGGTCTCTAGTCAAATCACTAATTTAAATTGACTATTTTGGTGAGAAATTGAGAGAAAAGTATAAAAATGAAATGTTATGCCCTTTCTCACCCAATCTCACCAAAATAGGTGAGATTTTTTGAATTGACTATTTTGGTGAGAAATTGAAAGAAAATACAAAAATAAAATGTTCCGCCTTTTCTCACCCAATCTTACCAAAAATGGTAAGATTTGGTGAGAAAGAGCTCCCCTTTCTTATCTCACCGGCCATTTCTCACCGGCTGTAAAGTCTAAACAAGTTCCGTCACGTATTTACATTCGTGTGGAATCCACTCACGTGTGTGGGTGCTTGGATTTGAAGATTGATCCATGCCAAAGGATGGTGGGGGGAGTTGCTCTCCGCAACTCCAACCAAACTTTCAAATCCTGTATTGAGAAGAGATTTGTTATTTTTACTAATCAGAGAAATGCTATAAATTCTTGTGAAATTCCTCATTTTCAACATGAGAATTTAATCTCTTTGAACATATTGATGATGAGAAATGAAGAGACAAGTAAAAAAACAATTTCTTTTTGATTGGCCTTTCTCATTTCTCATCCATCTTATCAATGTAATGTAATCAAATGGTAAGATTTAGTGAGAAAAGATTTCTCTTTCTTTCTTATCTCTTTCTTTCTTATTATTCAAACGAGTTGTTATTTCTTTTTTTCAAAATTTTGGAGGGATCCATCGTCCGTCTCCAAAATGGTGGTGATATCTCTATTTTTTAATATCCAAAAAAAAAATTTGAGACCAAATTTCTAAAAAGGACCATGGGTCCTCCAAAATTCTCCCATAAAATACAAAACGTTGAAAAAGAGATGATAAATTATAAAGTTTCCGAAGATTTGGAGTATTATAGACTCATGTAGAGCTTGGTTGGAGTTGCTTCACAGTAGTTCATATACACGGAACATTTTTTGTTTTGGATTTTAAATCCTTAGTCCATTTTTCTTGGTTAAAATGGAAGCTGCAAGCAACTTGTTCGATGAAATGTCTCATCCACGTTGTTCTTATTCCACCTCTTTCGTTTTCGTTTTTCACGTGAATTGTGGTTCTGTATATGATGCATGAGAACAGGGAAAGTCAACGGCGGGTGGTGGGTGTAGATACAGACAAGCTATACCAGTGGGCTCCAAAGGTCATTTGGATATCAGCACTAACTTTGACTTGCGCAAAGCCTTTCTTCCTTAGGTACTAAATACCCCTAGTTCTATTTTTCTTCTTCTATGGATGATTTTCATTGATTCTTTCTGGTCCTAATAATGGCACTACTCTATATTCAAGTGTGAAATGTTGACAATTGGCTCATGATCAGTGTGTGAGATAACCAGATGTGGGTTTGACTTGTCTAATTGTCCATGCATATAAGTACGAGTTCCTGCTGATGGCCAAGGCCCGAGACTTGCTTTTGCTCCCTCGTCATAAAAAAACCTCCTTAGTTCTATCAATTCTCGCAGGCTAGTCTATTTGAGGCTTCGCCTCACCTTTAACCGGGCCCCCTCCTAGTACGGTGTGATTGGTCTCTTTGGATTAATTGAGGAGCGCATAAATTAGCTCGGAGTAGCTTTCAGTTGTCCAATAATTCCTAGAAATACAAGCTTTATAAAAAAAATCTTTAGAAATGTAAGCCTTACGTTTGTTCGTAAACACTATTTCACGAAACAAAAAATTAAAAGTAATATGAAATGTAGCATTTAGTATAATTGACTATGAGAAGGAGATAAATCCTTCACTCACATACATTTACTTGGTACTCATCGGCCATAGGAATCAGATAAATCTGCCACTTACTCGCCTTTTCGCAGATTTCCATGTATTCATGTCCTACTCCTATATGCTAAAAGACTCTTGCATTCTACTATATTCTTCTTCCTCTTCTTTGCCTCAATAGGAAATCTCTAGAATTGCTAAAACTTTTTGTCTTGCTAATTGGGTTGCAAATGTGGCTGCAGTTGGAGATAGTAAAATTGTTTCTAGTTTTGTCTCTTGCCTTTGTACACTTGGTCCACATTGGAGATAGTAAAATTGTTACTAGTAATTGTTTCAGCATGAAAAGATAAAACAAAAGTTCAAGTGAAGAAGCTAAATCTTTGGTTGTCCAATCATTTTCCTTGCCCCTGATACATCCCTTCCAAATCCATGATCGTAGAACTTTTAGACCCTGTTTGGTTTGGGTTTTGAGGGAGATTTTTAAGAGTAATGAGTGGAGAGAGAGAGAGAGAGAGAGAATCTATTGGGGACCGTGCGCATGGGTTTTGAGACAACCAAACGATCAAGCCCTTAATGTTTCTTTCAACTGCTTTAACTGTGTATTTCAATTCTGAAGGACCATGCAACTTTTCTCATCTCTCGTTTTGTACGCAACATAGTAGCTTTTATATTCAGCTGATAGTCTGATATTGGTTTCCATATACCAGGGTGGCAGGAAATACTCTCCTCTATATCAACCCACTGCACAACAAGTGATGATTGATGCTGTATCTGATGGTCCTATTGTTGTGTTTCTTTTGGGAGCCCACACAAACTTTGCCCTTTTTCTTATGAAGTATCCTCATTTAAAGAGGAACATTGAGCACATTTATGTCATGGGTGGTGCTGTTCGGCCAAATTGTCCAAACAATGTAGACTTCTCTTCCAAACTAGGGCAGTGCTCTCCCCCAGGCAATTTGTTTCCAACTTACAGCAATCCATACGCAGAGTTTAATATATTTGGAGACCCTTTTGCAGCATATATGGTAAATCAAAATAAAATTTGTTCGGAAATGAATCTTCTAGTTGCCTATATACGAAAGCAGTTTTCAAGGCTGTGAACTAATGATTTCATGAAAATGGAATAGTTAATAAGCATATCTCCAACACTAGGGAATGCTCTTTATTTCAACACGCTTATAAGTTTGTATAGTCATTTTTGACTGCATGGAGTAACTCTAGATGTTACTTCAAATCTGTTGTTGATTACAATATTTGGTCCATTTGGATAGTAACACAAATCCTAATCTGAAGCTGCATTTGTGATTTCATCATCAAATGGTGGAAGGAAAATATGAACATCTAGATTAGATGATTTGGAGAGGACTAACCATGGAACTAGTGAAATCATTTTTTTGAACTCCCAGAACCACACGTGTCACCTCCTCATACATGATACATTGTAGTTGTATGGTTATCTCATAAATGATACGTTATACCAAAAGTTGCTTTTCATACATTATAAGTAAAGCCAAATATGCAATGTTCATAATGCCTTGCATAATCCTAGCGCTGTTGAAGTGAAGATGTGGCAAAAATTTTCTATTTGTGCAGGTATTACATTTTAGCATTCCAATCACTCTCATTCCATTGGATGCAACGAATACAATCCTTGTAAGTGAGAATTTCTTCAACACATTTGAACAGAATCAGAATGCAAATGAGGCAAAATACTGCTTCCAATCCTTAAAGTTAGCTCATGACACATGGTACGACGACCGATTTCATGAGGTACACTTGCTATTGCTTTATCTAAAAGTCTACAATGTATTTGCTTTGGCAATGTCATTTAGAAATAGGTTGAATGATATTCTTATGCAGACCTATTTCATGTGGGACTCTTTCATGGTTGGTGTAGCGATAACGACGTGCGTAGTTCTGAGAGTCATTTTGGAGAAAATGAATTCGTTGAGATGGAATTTGTCAACATTACGATGGTTACGTCAAATAAACCTTATGGACTATCTTACGGATCAAATCCATTCTTTGTTAGCAATGTCATCCCAAAGTTTCCTTTGCAAAAAAATGGAGTGCATAGTGGTCATGTGCAGACAGGAATGTGTGATCCATTCTGCCTCGTCCATAATGGTGAAGGAAGATGTGAGGTATTTGTTTTTACTTTTACCTATTTTCTTAGATCTCACTACTTTTGAACAATTTTTGGTGGGTGTACTTTGAAGTAAATTTACTTTTAAAAAGGGTTAATCTTAAGGATTTCGACACTTCCTGTTAGCAGCTTGAAGATTTTCAAGTTTTCTTGCTGATGAGCACCCATTATTGCAGATATTTGGTGCGACTAATCCTGCTTTAAGTTGTTTTATCTTATGTTTATTTAGCTTTCATAGCGATATTGCACGTAAGGTATGCTTTTAGTAGTTTTAGGTAAAACGTGCAAATAAGGCGCGTTTGAAGGCCAAGGAATGCTCCGAAAGCTTCCAAATACCCGAAGACCCTGTCGGCCTCTTAAAATCTGTCTAAGTATGAAAAAATGACTTTCTGAAAAAGTTTCAATTTTCGAGATAAAAAATGGCGGTAATTGATCCTTAAATTTTTCTAAGAGTAACTACAAAGTTACAAGGTTTAATTTGAAGAATAAGATCATGTTTTGAGCCATTTTCTCTTGAGAAAAATGTGCAGTTTTCCATTTTGTACTAAAAGTGGGGGGTTGACATTTTGATTTAAATGGAATCTTGAAATTCTGGTAATGCCATTGTTTCCAAATGGGGAGTACTTTCTTATTTTCATTAAATAAATTAAAGTAAAGGAAAGGTAAAAGAAAGGTTTAAAATATAGCCTTTACTTAAGTTCAGATAATGAAAATAAGTGCTGAGAAGCTGTGAAGTGCTGAGAGCTGTTTGCTAAAGCTGAAGCCAACCTGAAATCTGCAATTTTAAAGAATGTTATCGATAACATTCCATTTGTTATCGATAGCATTGGTCCCATTTTGGTCCAGAAGTTGTCCAGACCTGAGGGTATCGATAACATTTTATTGGAGTTATCGATAACTTGCTTCTCCGGGGGATCATTTGAAGGATGTTATCGATACCTTTGCTCATGGTATCAATAACTTTTGTCTCCTGTAGATATTTTTACTGCTTTTTGGATTTTCCATTTATGGAATACTTGCCACTTTTGGCAAGTTCAGAGATATTTTGGTAGAGGATGAGTTGCCTTGTATAAATAGGCCCCTCTCTCTCTCTCTCTCTCTCTCTCTCTCTCTCTCTCTCTCTCCCTCATATAGAGAGAATAGGTAGATATTTATGTTTTAAGTCTTTTTATTCCTAGAACTCCATTTTCATTGCTTTCAAGCTTTTGTCTTTAATTCCTTAACAACTCAAGTAAGTTTAGTTCGTTTGTTAATTTTCCGCTTATTAATGTTGTAGCTACGGTTGAGATCCTTGCTAATATCAAGTTTATTTCCATTTTTATCGGTTAATCATGTTTTCTTCCTTGAGTATGTTTTCTAGTCTTTTTCCTATGAGTGAGTAGTTTAAAGGTTAAGTCATGGGGTGAGGTTCACCCTATGGATTAGTCAATTAAATGGTTTCTCTTAACTTTAGCTTAATTTCAATGTTTTGAATGAATTAAACTCACGATTTCTAGTTTTGATCATGGGGTTGGTGGCTTCTTTGATCAATGAAGTTTATCGTCTTGTGCTACTAGCTTGATGATCCTACGCGTGCGAACGATCCTTTTTCGTCTCTCACTTGCGTTAAATGAGTTCAATTTGAATTAGAACTTTGAGTTAAGTTACAAGTAGTCTTCAGCTTTTAATTCTTCAAGTGGAATCCGGACGGTTTCGGTTCACTCATGAGTTAGATGAAGGAACCGTTTTATGGCTAAGTCGTGGGTAAACCAATCCCTTTGACTCGACCATCTTTAATCTAGTTAAATTTCAAGTTCAATTTCGTTAACCGAATCAATCAGCAGAGTTGGCTGCTTGAAAGCCTTGCTACGTACTTACCATCTATTCCAAATTCGCTAAAAAGACTTCTCTGTGGGAACGATCCCGGTCTTACCGGTTTTATATGCTTTCAACGATCTAGCCCTTTGCTCGGGTGCAAACCTTATTCAGAGGTTAGGTTGCAGATTAAGCACTAGCTCCCAAAGGATGAGGTGCAATGAACATCTGCTTAAGAATGTTGTTGAAAATTGACATTTCAGAAAGTTGCTTCAAAGCACTTCAAGCTGTGTTTGGGTGCTAGATTTGCTGAGAGATCCACCACGAGAAGAGAGAATCTGGGGAAATCATTTTAGTCACCCTGTTCAGGAAGCCACTCTGAGATAAAATCTCAGGAAGTTGTTTTTCAATGCTAAATTTAGTGTGGGGCCAGAAGAGAAAAGGCCGGCAAGGACGGTAGTTTGACTTTAAAATCTCTGTTGTACAGCAACATGGACCCCACCATGTTGCAGAGAGAGATGCTAGAAACGAGAAGTTGGACTCTGGGGATGACTTTGTAGAGAGAGATGAGTGGTTGGGAGTAATACTTGTCCAACTTGCCCATCTTTAACCGTCCTTTTTTTCTTTTCTTTTTTTCTCTTTTCTCTTTTCCTTTTCTGGCAACAGTTAACAGTCTTAGGGGCTGTTTGATAAAACTGAAAACTGAAACTGAAAGCTGAAAAATTAAGTACTGAAAACTGAATGCTGAAATTTTTAAGCTGAAAAGCTGTTTGATAAATATATTAAGTACTTAATTAAAAAAATGATGAATTAATTTTGTTCTAATTCTCTCTTAGTTTACTAACAGTCACAATATACTTTTGGTAATGGTGGTGGAATGGTGGTGGTGGGAGAATGGTGGAGGTAGTAGGAGTGCTGGTAGTGGTGGTGGTGGTGTAGTGATGGTAGTGGTGGTGGAGGTTGTGATGATGGTGGTGGAGTGGTGGAGGTGGTGGTTGGAGTGGTGGTGGTGGTGGTGATGTGGTGGTGGTGGTGGTGGTGGTGGTGGTGTAGTGATGGTAGTGGTGGTGGAGTGGCGGTGGTGGTGATGGTTGTGATGATGGTGGTGGAGTGGTGGAGGTGGTGGTAGGAGCGGTGGTGGTGGTGGTAGTGGTGGTGGTGGTGGTGGTGGAGTGGTGAAACTGGTGGTGGTGGTGGTGGAGTGATGGTAGTGGTGGTGGAGTGGTGGAGGTGGTGGTAGGAGCGGTGATGGTGGTGGTGTAGTGATGGTAATGGTGGAGTTGTGGTGGTGGTGGAATGGTGGAGTTGGTGGTGGTGATGTGGTGATGGTGGTGGTGGAGTGGGGGAGTTGATGGTGGTGGTGGTGGTGGTGGTAGTGGATGAAGTGGTGGTGGAGTTGGTGGTGGTGATGTGGTGGTGTTGGTGAAGCAGGTGGTGGTGATGTGGTAGAGGAGGAATGGTGGTAGTGGAGGTGGTGGTGGTGGAGTGGTGGAGGTGGTGGTAGTGGTGGTGGTGGTGGTGGTGGAGTGGTGGAGGTGCTGGTGGAAGTGGTTGTGGTGGTGGTATGACGATTGAATGTAAGTACACAAAAATTCAGCCAAAGTTAAGTAGCTCAAAGCTACTTAATTTTTTTCAACTTTTTGGCCTATATTTTAAGTGGTACTTAATTTATTAAGCAATATGAAATGTGGTTATCAAACCTACTGAATCACTTATTACTTAATTGATTCAGTATTAAGTGCTGAATTTAGGTTATCAAACAAGCCCTTAGTCAGGGGTTCCTTTTTTCTTTTTTTTCTTTTCTGGCTACTCATTTTCAGGGGTCCCATTCATTTTCAAAATAACTCATCCAATCACACATTTTTACATTTTAACTCAAAATTTTCAATCCAAAAACGTGAACCAAACAGAGTGAGTGTCTTCATCTTCTTATCTTTTCTTTTTCCTTCTCTTTTCACTTCATAAATCCTGCTACAAACCCAAGATCCAAGCTCGGCCTGATATCCTTTGAACATCTGATATTCATGATCAGCTGTGTCATTTATATCGCTAAAGTTAGTTCTATCTAGTTCAAGTAAACTAATGAACTATATGGCTCTTGTAAACAAAACACAACTAAACTTGAATATGCATCTAGTAACTGTATTTACCACTATGGTAACAGGATGGTTACACAAAGGAGGTAACTGGGCCAGAAGCAGTACATGTGCTTGTTGCAATGAAGGCCAAACAAGATTGTGATGTTGACAGTTCACTCTGCAGGAAGTTTTATAGAAACTTTTTGGATGTAAGATATTATTGGACTTCCTTAACGTATACTTGTCAATCACGAGGAGTTTACAGCTGTAGTCAATAGCTTATTTCCAATATTTTGGTGAATGCAGGTTATAAATTGTCTCGAGCAAACTGGTAGGTTTAATATTGCTTCACAATTTCCCTATTACAACGAAGTTACTTTTCGACCGGATTTCGTAAGAAGAACATTGGGATTTCTTACATGGATATGAGTCTTGGGGATTTCTTAGCTCTCTTTTATCTTCTAAAATTACCTGCGGAACTTATTGACCTAAAGGTATGATCTG
Organism: Rhododendron kiyosumense; assembly: GCA_019656275.1. Taxonomy (NCBI): domain Eukaryota; kingdom Viridiplantae; phylum Streptophyta; class Magnoliopsida; order Ericales; family Ericaceae; genus Rhododendron; species Rhododendron kiyosumense. The sequence goes on from BPLS01019677.1 coordinate 14,659, forward strand.
TTGTCATGCAGATAATTTGTTAGTTAGTTAATATTGTTCAATAAACATATTATGGAACTTTGATATCTGTATTTTAACTTTAGGTGTAATAGGATTCATTTTTCTACCTCTAATTGACTTTACCTCTATTGTATGGTAGCTGTCCATAAGAGAAGAGTGCTTTTCAACTGTGTTTAGAAACATTTTTTAGAGATAACTACTTCCATGAACCCCACTTTTTTTGGGCATATCCAAGTTTGTTGTGGTAACAGTGCACTTCAAGGTTTAAGGTAGAATAATTACCAAAAAAAGGGTTTAAGGTAGAAAGAGATTCTACCAGGACTCAACAGAAAATTTCAACAATGAAAGTGATGAAAGACTGAAATTTTAGATGAGTATGTCTTGCTGATTTATGGAATAGTTTGTTATCCAGTGCTAGTTACACAAAATAGAAGATTACGGAAATATCATAAATTCGCTATTGGAATGTCGATTCAGAGAGACTAGATAAAACTAAGGCATACCAGGAATTGAAGAGGTAAAATTAGGTCCAAATCTAGCAGAAGAAACTTGGGAGTGTGCCCTTACTCCTTGGATAAAACTAAAAGATGTCATAAACATAAATTATTGATCTATTACAGCCTTTGGTCACAGTCAAAACTTCTACTACATGCTACTTGCAAGTTTGCAACAATGTTGTCTTGTTTGACAGATACCTTTTAGGTTTCCATATGTTCATAGTTTTTCTTTCTTTCTATAAACCATTTGATTGTCTCCAAGAGATATTTGTAACCGCAACTGGTTGGGCAAATGCTGGAACAATAAATTTCGTATATGATGTACTGCATATGATAGGTTGTGATGACATTCCAGTTGGTTTAGGAGACGTATTTGCAACAGGCCAAGCAAACCCATTGTTCCAACCCATTGGAGATTGCAAGTACAGACAGGCAATCCCTCTTGGTAAGGAAGGCTTTTTGGACTCTGATACACTCTACGGTTGTGCTCGTTACTTGCCTCGTAGTCCCAAAAGGTACCATTGTTAGTCTCTGCTCTAATTAAGCCTATAAATTTTGTACTTGATATTTCATTCTATGGAGGGTTCACATTTTGAAAGGACTGGTCTCTATGGCTTCTCACTCAAAGTCCAATACCAGATTTCTATGACTTGAGTTGGAAAATATCTAAAACTATTGCACTGCTATGTTGAATTATTGATTCAAGTACACATCAGAGAATTCTATAAACTTTGAAGCTCCTCGAGATACTAACCATCCGGAACTTAGGCAACCATTAGCATTAGATGTATGGAAGTCCATTATGCGGTCACTGGATTTAGGATCCAAGGTTACTGTATTAACCAACGGACCCTTAATTACTTTAGCCAAAATCATCCAATCAGAGAAAGCAAGCTCCATGATTCAGATATGTTTTTCCTATCTTATTTTGTTATTCTTTTTTTGGGCGATTTCTCAAGTTCAAAGTTCTACCATTAAATTCATGTTACCTTGTTTTAGAGCTGGATCTAGGATAAATCCTCATAACAAGATAAAGAGATGACTAGATCCCAATTTTTGATTAGTGGACAGAGATAGCCATGTTGACCCATGTCAACATTAGCATGTCATATAGATGCATGTATATACATGTGTAAGTATGCATGTATGCTTGTATATATATCAACTTATTTAATAGGCTGTGGTTGTTAATACAACATACTTATAGACGACCATATGAGTAAATAGATCAAAAAGGACAACCAAATCAAATAGGAGTTATTTGTCGGATTGATTTGTTTATTGACTCCTAATCAGTATGAGACTGCATTTTTTGAATTCTGCATTGTTCCATACTATCTCGTTTCTGTTTCCCTTTTTTTTTTTTGGGCTAATTTCCTCACGCCTAAATGCATATAATCTATGTTCAGTACTTGACTTCGGAAGTCAAACTTTTAAATTAGTTCGTTTCTGGCAAAATTTATTGTACCATAAAATTATGCAAAAATTTTTGATGCTCAGGATAAGAAATTTAACCACAAACAGTAAAATAACATGCAAAATTTCCAATTGCACTAATATCTAATTAATCAACACATCTGCAAACTTTATCATTCTAAAAAATAACTGCCGTGGTGGATTACTTATGCAATCCTTGAGAAAACTGCAACTTAAGGTTGCATGGAAGTATATGTACAGCAAGACAAAATCAAAATACCTTAAAAAAATTTCATTTCGAGAAATTATTAATACCTAAATTTTATATTCCGAAAAGTCCACATTTTTTTATAAAGAAATAAGTTTATAAATTTTCAAATCACCAAAATTACATTCAGAGTAGCATATAGAAGCATATGCACATTTTCTGATAAACAATACAAGAGACCCACCAACCTTGCACAAATTCAACATGGCCTTCACGATTTGCATCTTCCCGTTTAGCAAAGAAAGTGAAGGAGAGCGGACAGCGAGTTGGAGGCACGGTTCGAAATATGGAAAATTGCAAATCAAATAACCATAGGGCAGCTTGAAGATTTACAGTTTTGAATAGGTTTTGCCTTCCATTTTTGTAATCTAATATAGTAAAAACATATTAGAGTTTAAAGTTTATGATTCTTCATGATGAGTGTGGAGCACAGTAAATGTGGCTGCAGACTAGGGCTTCTTGTTCTGGGAAGAAGTTCCAAATGGTTCATATCATGTATGGACTACAATGAAACAGGGAAGTGGGTAGTCATGGATTTTTTTTCCAAATTTCAGGAGTCAGGAAAGTAGGAACCCTGGCTGAATGCCCCTTAAAGTTATGACTGGAACTCAAGTTAAGTCCCAACCAATTCCTACTGCTTGTTATTTATGCATGGCCCTGAATTATACTAGAAGGGAACTACTACGAAATGGATGTAGATCATTTTTGTAGCTTTAGAAAAAACCTTTGAAACATCAACAAAGCTAGAATGAACAGGGCATCAAATGTATTAGTGTATAGTCAGGTTATCAACTGCTTCAGTGCCTGGTGCAGGAAGTATATATAGTTGGGGGACACATCAGTAATGATAGCAAAGAGAGCGGTAACATTTTTACTGTTCCTGGAAATACTTATGGAGAATTCAACATATTTCTCGATCCTTTAGCTGCGAAGGAAGTATTTGAATCAGAGCTGAATATCAAACTTATTCCACTGGGAATTCAAAGGAGAATGAGTTCTTTTGGTAAGATTCTTGAAGAACAAAACAAAACTAGCAAGACTCCAGAAGCAATTTTTACAAGTCGTCTCCTCACAACTCTATGGCACTAGCAACAAAAGCACCACAACTACCGTCACATGGTAAAGTTTTATGCATTGGATAATCTGATCATATCTAGTATTTTATAGCAACCATTTCAGTAAATTGCCTCTCTGGACGAAGATTAATGAGCACTTCCCAAAAAACAGAACGGAGATATCACGTTGAATAGTCTTGAAGTTGATAGCCCATGACAATCGCGTGAATGTTCATTTTGAAATAATGAATTACTCATCTTTCATGATGATTTTTTAGGAGAGAGAAAAGCATAGTAATGCAAAGGAAATTGATTGCAAACCCAATGAATATATTTAGCTTCCTCATTTTGATCTCTCTCCCTTCCCTCAACAAATCCCTTCACGAATCCGTAACCAATATCAGAATAAGTTCGTTCATGTGAAATTTCTGTGGCAAGGATACTTGGAACTTGTTCTGTTAGTTTTCTGCACAAGGAGAAGAAACTAATCTTTGTTAAGTATAAAGTACAAAACATGCAAGCTGAGTTTCGATCATACCTTTGCAGAGTCTGAAATATCCTCAATTACCATGCATCCTTTACAGACACAAATGTGAACTAAGTTGTATCCTTTTTCCTCTTTACTTTACATACTACGGGACATGTTCCTTAGAGAAGTTCTTGGTGCAATTGCCTTAGCTGGCTATCATCTTCATCTCAACCAAACATTTCAATCCTAGCCACTGATGATCTTGGCACCTGGTGACATTTTAAGGGATGGGCAGATCACTATAGACAGCGGATGAGGCAAATTTGTCAAAACATTGAGAAGTGTTCATGTAAAATACTACGAGCATTATGCCGATGTACTTGGTGATGCAACGCAGTCTGCAGCTATAGGAAGCTTTGATGAGCATAAACGAATATGGAGCACCCCACATGAGGATCAGGGTGTAAGTTCATATGTCTCCGAATTTGATTTTTTTTTACGTGCAATAATCCTCATTTTTACTTTCAAGCGTGTAATTAAAAGTTTTTATGATGCATTAAACCTTCTAAACCTCAATAAAGAATGAAAAAGAAACAAGGAGGCCATTTAGAGATGTATTGATATTTCTCGTTTGTTCTAATCATCTTGTTTTTACTCTGTCCAAGCTCTATACTTCCACATTAATCTATAATCACATGGTTTGAGGTCCTAGATTCCAATCTCCAAAAGCTCGGTTGTGTATCCGAACAAAACGAATAATTTCAGCGAAAAAGAAATTGAAATAATTTTAGGCCTTATAACAATGCATTAGGAGCCAAGTTAGATCCATTTTGAGTGTTGAGTAGGAGGTTCATTGATTCTGCATCTATTTCTTCTTTCTCAATCAATGGGGAACAAAAACTTTTTGTCCAGTTTAACCGTATTCAATGGTTGCATCTCTTAGGGTATCAATGTGTGATTTCTATTTTAAATAAATGGGGTAATGTTAAGCCTTGTGGTCTGCAGCATGAGGGTGCGTCATTGTTTACTTGACACTATTATGTAAGTTATCCATCCAATCAATTTTATTTGGTAATCACTGAAATGTATGAAGAATACATAAGCATCACAAATTTCTCCATATATTTTCTCTTGATTCTCTGGTATGATTTTCAAAAGTATCAATAATTATGTGGTTCAGAACTGTTTATCGCTTCAGAGAAATGAAATTAGAGGAAGATTGTTATGTGATCTAAATAGCACATTGACTTAGTGGTTCTACTTCCTATTTCTTTTTATATTTGATTCTGATGTGGTCATGGTTATTCTTTGAAGCGTTACTGGGTTTACTGGCAGACCATCATCGGGCTTTTCTTGGTTGGAAGAGGTACGTATTTTGTTCAAATAGGTCTTGGCATAATTCAGTCATCTCTGTGATGACTTATCTTGTGGTCTGCAGTATGATGGTTGCTTCGTCAGTCGTTATATCAAAATATATGATCACCCCAAGAGTAGAGCTAAAACGTCCTTTGAAGCATAATAATCCGGAAGTCCGCGTATCGTACTCAAGAGAATATCATCATGGCTTGATTGGATTTGTAGAAGTAAGATTCGCGGCCTTGAGATGGCTAACTTTAGGAATAGTTTGAAACGGAGAAAAAGTGCGATAAACGTGTGATTTGAAAATGATTTAAACTAAGCGGCTAGGTCTAGTAGATTTCAACACCCACAACTCGAATCAATCAGTTTTTCTCGCAAATTACTTGGGTTGAGATATGCGTCAACGATCTCCCAATCCGGAAGATTTGACATTAAGCCCATTTAACTAGAAAAAGAGTTGAAATACCAAGCGAGTTCTAGTATTCATCTAGCAAATGCAAGGGATGTAGAGCTCCAAGCATCTATGCGTGGCAAGTAGGCTCGTTCTTGCCTACGCATGATTAAAAAGGTTAACACGGCTGAGATTTGATAGACAAACACGAACTACCCTGATTTTCCATCTAAACATGAAGATTTATTGAAAGAAAAACATGATCAATTTAAGTCATTGAGTGCTAATCACCTCATGACCAAGCCTAATTGAATCAACAAAGCTAATTATTGAAAACATAATGATTCAAATTAAACTAGAGATTAAGATAGATCTAGAGCGTAACTACAACTTTAATGAAGAGTAAAATAACAAATAACAACTAATTAAGGAAGGAAATGCAGGATTTAACCAAGAACAAGTAAGAACAATAAAGAACAAAAGCAAGAGTAAGCTGCAAGAAATGAAATCCTACTTAGATCTATAAAGTGCAGTAAATCTAGTGTTTACTTACCTACTCTACTCTTTCTATCTTATGCCCTACTTGTGACATAATGGGGTATATATACAAGTCCACATTTGCCCACAAAATATCTCAAAAACGCCCTAAAAATTTGCCACGAAACACCTCGGTATCGATATAAGGGTTTCTTGTATCGATACTGAACAGCTTTGAACAGTTCCTCTTGGCCGCCGTAGCTTTTCGGTATCGATACACCAAAACGCTGTATCGATACCCAATGGCTTCGAGCCCACTGGAATTTGCTTGCAAACTGGTATCGATACCGTCTTCAAATAGCCAAAACTTCAGCTCCACAACTCCCAGCAGCTTTCACAGCACCCAACAGCTTTCACAGCATCTTATTTTCATTCCCTAAACTTAAGTAAATACTACATTTATACCTTTCTTTTACCTTTTCTTTACTTTTAATTTAATTTATTTAATGAAAATAAGGAAGTACTCCCCATTTGGAAACAATGACATTACCAGAAATTTGAGATTTTAATATAATCAAAATGTTGACCTCCAGCTTTTAGTGTAAAACAAAAAATAACACGCTTTTCTATAGAAGAAATGGCTCAAAACATGATATTGCTCTTCCAATAAAACCTTGCAAATTTGAAGTTGCTCTTAGAAAAATCCAAGGATCAATTATCCCCATTTTTTATCTCGAAAATGGGTACTTTTTCAAAAAGTCATTTTTCCATACTTAGATTTTAAGGGGCCGACAGGGTCTTCCTTAGTTCCTCGGGTACTTGGACTCACTCGGGCCATCTATGGCGTCAAAACGCGTCTTATTCACATGATTTACCTGAAAACACTAAAAACATACCTTACATGCAACATCAAAGAAAACACTAACTTTATAAACGTAAATACGATAAAACTAAGGATTTAAGCACCAAGAATATGCATTATTGGGTGCTTATCAATGGTGCATAAAATCTACTTGAAACTATTATGTATGTTATGAATCCAAGCTATTTTCTTTGGTGAAATCATTGAATTCTTCCAAATTAAAGAATATTGTAGCCTTGCAAGTTTTGCCTTGTATTTTTCTTGATTCCCGGGTAAGATTTTCAAAAATATTCTAAAATTATGTTGTTCGGAACTATTTGTTGCTTTTAGAGGAATCAAATTGGAGGAAGATTATTATATAACATAAACAATCACGTCGAGTTATTGGTTCTACTTCAAATGTCTCTTCATATGTAATTCTGACACGACTATGATTTAACTTTTTGAAGCATTACTGGTTTATTGGCAAAGCATCATTGGGCTTTTCTTGGTCGGACGAGGTATGAATTTTGTTTAAATAGGTCTATGCATATTCAGTTATTTGTGCAATGGCTTTTTGTTGCTTAAAGATTTTAGACCTAAATATTACTTGAGTTTTGTTTATTTGTTTGATCATTTGATGTCTTCTTCTTTCTTCCCACTCTTCTATTCTATGTTTGCACCTTCATCTGTGTTGGTTAATAAAAAGAAAAAGGCTATCATAGGGAAAGAAAATTAAGCTGGAGAAGTCAAAACTTTCCCCTTCTATTTGTTGGGTTAGAAAATGGAGAAATTCATATATATAGCCAGGAAAAAGAAGAAGATTTTGGATGGTTACCCAAAAACTGGACACGTGTTAGTAATTCCACTTTTGTATTCCTTCACTTTTTTCTATTTTGAAAAGAAAAGTATTTATCATTTTTTCCTTTCCATAATTTACTTTCCTGTTTTTTTTTTTTTTCTTACATAATTTTCCATTGTAATCTTTTGCCTTTGCCCTTTGGTATAAGTGGTACCACAATGAAGTTAGACATAGGGATATGCAGGGAGTCAGTAATGGAATGGATTTTCATCTTCTGGATATATCATGTGTCATTTTTTTCCCCTTATGTGGCATGAAGAATAATTGCTGCCCTTTTAGTTCGTTTTTTTCTAAAAGTACAATGTCATTGGTACCCGATTGACGTAATTCTGAGACTATTTTCTGTAGACACTTTTAAGGGCTATGATTATATTCACAAAGATATCACGGAGAGTATTGAAATGCAACGGCATTAGAATTGAAGGCATACGAGTTTGACCCACAGATTCTAGATAAGAGAATGGAGGTTCCTTAACTCTCTTTGAAAAGGAGAAGAAGAATGCTTTGAGGAGTGGGATTCATGTCAAAACAGAAGGTTTGTGTAAAACTAATTGGGTTCTGTTATGGTTATTGATCTATTTTTGGTAGGAGAGAAGCTTTGGTGTTCATGGTGCTCGCAACAAAGTTATTGTTGAGAGATATGTTAGGTGCCAATAAATCTAACCAATGGCAGGAAGAAAGAGAGGCTTTTTGTCCGCAATGGAACTTGAAGTTGCTTCAGGGGCAGCTGTAGAATTTTAGTCTAGCGATAGACAAAACTACATAAAAAAAAAAAAATTGTATACAAAACCTTTCAGGCCTAGTTCATTTTATTTTGTTGAGCCGTGTGATCTACTTTATTGAGCACATGAGCGAAAGTTTTGAAGAAGTTTCTATGCCTATTTCTCTTTCCAGAAAAGATGAGTTTGGGTCCCTTGATGATAGATATATTAATGTTGATAGGCTCCAGCTCGTTAAACGAGCCTCTCTTACTAATTCCATGCAAGTAAGAGAAAGGTCTGCTCGGATAGTAGCTTTGGTTAAGCATTCCAGTGTAATAGGCTAGCCTTCATCGGTCATCCGTCCACGGAATCCTTCCTTGATGAAAGAGTTGCCCTTCCCTAATGAAATCTTTAATAGGGCGCCAATACCCGGTCCACGAATAGCCTTCTGTCTTTAACTAGCTCCTCCGGCCCTTGCCTTGCTACTCTTGCTTGTTTAAGCAAAGACCATTCTTTCTAGGAATTTGGAAAGTGAAACATTAGCAGTAGTTAAGCCAATCCGTACTCCTTGAATTCAATATCCCTCTGTGC
>BPLS01019677.1:53585-73056 GCA_019656275.1 Rhododendron kiyosumense
ATATATATATATATATATATATATATATATATATTGTGTGTGTGTGTGTCATATGTGGAGACCGGAGAGAGAGAGAGAGAGAGAGAGTACTTTGATCAGTCCGTATGGAAACAATGCATGTGATGCAAGTCGACATACAAACGCTAGCATCAAAAGTAGCAGTCACCTTTAATTGATAATGCAGTAGTCACATCGTAGAAATATGACTCCCCAAAAAAACAAAAGAGAAACGACTATGATGCTTCCAATTGTTTCTAACCGTTGGATTGTATGAGTGAATCTCATCCATTAACCTTGATTATTGATTCTCAAAACATCTTAAAAGTAAGTGTCGCTAGGGGTGTGCACGGGTCGGACGGGTTGGGTTCGGCCCCAACCCCAACCCCAACCCGACAGGTCGGATATCAATTTTTTGGGGGCCCCGAACCCGAACCGAACGAGAGGGAATAACCGTCCGCGTGCCCGATTTTTTTGGTCGGGTCGGGTCCGACCAAAACCGAAGTAGTCTATAAGAATTGTTCTTCTTTTGGTCGGGACGGGTCGGGTAAGAAAAAACAGCACCCCAAGACCCGAACCGAAAACTAATTTTTTTGAAAAAATGAACCCGTACCCGACCGAACCACATGTTCGGCCCTGCCTGAAACCCTTCGGGTCGGGTCGGGTCGGGTCGGGTCGGGGTGCAGGTTTTTTGCACACCCCTAAGTGTAGCCATACACATAACATAGTAAGTATTGCATTTGTATACATGTTTTTATGGTAACATTGCAATTTTTTGGCGGAATAAAACCACAACATTTTTACCAAATTCACTTTAGTTTTTTGGATGGTTTCGATCTAACAGTCGTAATTTACATATTTTTCAATCGAAGGGTCCATATTCAATAGGAGCATGTCAGAAATTTTCCAAAAAAAAACATCATAGAAATATGGGCCGTCCCATAGTTATACTTAATTAATTGACATTGTAGAACACCGTGTCCACACATACCAGCTCTCACGCATCTAGACTAGCTATTCACGAGAATTAGAAAAGTACAAATGAAAGCCCACACATGGATCTGTCCATTTTCTATAGAAGAGACACACCATCACTACCCATGAATTATTGCAATATTATATGCTCAAATAATACACTGCTTGTGGTTGAAGTAAGGGCGTATGGATGCCCTGTTTTTCTCACTAATTCCTATAATTACTTTGCTCCTGAAAAGATTGTCCAGTATGTGAAACAAAAAACTTTAAGATGTATTTTGTAAGGTGCTAAAACTTTTTCTTTCATGGTATGAATGAAATTATGTTTGGATTCTAAAGCTCTCGTTTTAAGAACCGAATAATATTATTGGGATGGAGAGTATATAGTTTTCAAAGCTGTTATGGAAACCAACGGGGAATCGATAGGCACATAGGACCCATTTCGTATCCTGTACGGATGATCCGAGCCGTTAAATAAATTTTTTTTTTAAAAATCGAGTGGGCCAGTTGAAAATCAGCTTAATCTAATATGTATAGATACTCGATCTAACCTTCCATTTTTTCATTTGAAATTTGAATGAAAAAATGAAATATTAAATCGAACACCTACATATATCGGATTGAACAAATTTTTTGTAGAATCCACTTATTTTTTTTAAATTATTAAATGGCTCGGATCATTTGTGGCCATCAGCTCCCCGTTATTTCCTTAGTATTTTCGTAAAATTTCTCGAAAAAACTCTTACGCACACACCATCATGTCCAATTAGTTGTTGCTTGAACTTGTGATCCTAGCATCTCTCCAAATTGACTACCCAACAGAAAAAGCAAAAGCTGCAGGGTGCCGGGCCAAATTTGAAATGAAAGGAGAGAGTTTAGTTAGTTAGTACTAATAAATGGGCAGCTGTTCCTGTTAGGTATGTTGTAGTATTTTCTTGTCATCATTGTGAATTAGGTTCACATTCATTCACAGAGAAGATGAGGCCAGTCTTTGCCGGCCGGTTGCTGCCCTGTCACATTATATTACAGTATTGAAGACAAAAGCAGTCAGTCAATCCTTCACAAATCTTATACTCACAGGAGGATCCAACATCTTTTGCATTTCCCAACACATTATTGGTTCACCACACGCAATATCTTTATCTTTATGTACTAACAAACTGAAATGTACCTATGACAAAGACAATCGTGATCGATGAGGTTTTTTACTTTTTCCTTCCAAAGCTAGGATGCATGTGAGAATTTCAATGACTAGCTCAAGCTGTAGAAATGACAAATTGGTGATATATCATTATAAGATTGTCTTGAGTACACTACAATTTTTTAGTTTGACACCCACCTAGCCTAGAGCATAATTCTATGTATAGGGCTGCATGAGTTCACTCATGAAATTTTCTTGTTTTGGTGCCAATAGCTTACCTTTACCAGCAGAGAGAATTTATCGAGGTATGTGTAAACTTTTTCGAACAATCCTGACCGCTAAACTAAAAAGAGGTAATAGAATGCTTGGTTAGCAAATTAGTCGGCGTTGATGTACTAATTCATAGGCTCGAACCATATTACAGCTCCTTTAGAATACAACATTTGAGTTACGGTTAAATTCGCTGGGAATGAGAGAGAGAAGGAAATGACAAAAAGTAACAAGGATCGCAGAATATTGACAAAGACAGTATTATACGAACTAATAAACTCTATATTCTCTTTTGTCCACATAGAGTTGTCTAATTTGAACGTTTTTCAGTCTCAGTCCATAATTTTATTGATTTTTTTATGAAAAAACGTTGTAGCGTAAATTACGGATTATGATATGATTTCAAAAGTGGGTGGAAGAAACCCCAAACAAATAGTACAAGGGAACAAGATCCAGGCACAATATGGCCTATGGGAAGCTCAATGCGTTAAGCTCATCCCCATACTTCAACTCACTATAACTCACCAAATTGTTCCTTCTTTGGCCCTAGCTAGAATCTAACCTAAGGATTTGAACCGTTTATCTAATAGGCCTGCATGCAAAGAAACAATAATTCATTTGAAATTAATAGACCATTTGTTTTTGACCTTTGTGTATAGTTGCCATCAAAAAACGATTTTTCATGTGCCCATCGGTACCAATTGAATAGATTATGGCACAAATTTTCTTCTCCTGCAAAATCTTAGAGATGAACGGTTTAGATGATAAATTAGGTGTTAAGAAGGGTTCAAACATAGAATTTTGGTGGATTGAAGCTAATGGAGGTGAGCTTATCTGAAGTTCAAATGATTAACTTCCTAATGATGTTTGGGTCAGGGACAAAAGTAGCTAGTGGCCAGGGTGGGGTAGGTGCTACCCCACCCTCAATTTCAAGCTAGTTTCTTTTTTATGCCAAAGTAATTTTTCAAGCCAGTTTCTTTTTTACACTAAAGTACAGTAATTCGGTTAGGGACCTTCTGATATTCAGACAAATTCATATTCTATTCTTTTTTTAAAAAATTTGATTTAGATCATAACCATAATCTTTTTGACAACCACAAGAGTCAAGAGAGTGAAAATTTTTACTCTTTTTGACAAAAATAATCCACAACAATGCGCGCTGACAAAAGTGGAGTCCCATCAAAAGTGGAGTCACTCTCGAAATTAAATTCTGGCTCCGCCAATGGTTCAGGTAGGGTTTTGATCAACGGACTAGGACTAGGTCTGTTGGTGATGTCCAATTAAGTGTTGTGATCGCTTTTGCTTGCATTGTAGAGAGTAGTATTTACTTTCCCAGACAAGCCCGGTCCACTTACCGAAGGAATGAATATTGATAGTGAAATCCAAAAGATGGGTTGGGCCGTGGATACAGACAAGCCCATCTAGATTTCATGAAATTGTTACCCAAAACAAGAAAAACTATGTGGTACAATAATATTCTTCAAAATTGCTCTAGGAAAGCTGTCTCAACCTATTTTCAAATTGAAGATGGCTTGTTTGCGGTCCACAGTTGGACTGTAGAGGAGCAGTTCAAGTGATCACAATTGTCCCAAAGTGTTTGTTACGACTCAAATTGGTCAATAGTATCTATCATATACTATAACAAATCTGAACCATATATAGATTGTCAAACGATCGAGATTCAATTGCAGATGCAAGTGCTTTTCTTCACATTACACACACCCAACACAATAAGAAGAAAAAAGAAAGAAAAATGGATAAAAGAACTCTTGAGAACAATGAGCATTTATGAACTTTTATATGTATTTGCGATAATCAAGATGGAAAATAAAAAAAACACAACATTAGTATATGATTATCGGGAGCTTAGGTGCCATCATATATGTTTTCTCCCCGTTGTGATGCCTTTGTCTTTCTAGCTCTTATTTGTACTCATCTCCTATCTAATATTTTTTCTTCTTTACCGAGGAAAAAAATTAAGATAGTTTAATTCAAACTCCACCTTAATTTAAAGTCTAAACCTTCAATGTGCAACCTAATTACATATATTTATCACACGTATTAGACAAATAGCAATTAGAAACTCACTCTGTGGAACCTCCAAAAGTGACAGATTCTGAATCCCCTACATCTTCAGTAGTAGTAGTAGCTACAAACGTCTCTTCTCTGGTTATATTACTAGTGCTTGAAGCAGGCGAAACCCCGCGCAAAAGCATGGCCTTTCTCTCGCTTCTACTTTGTTTCCATCTTCTCAATGCTTCCGAAACCTCTCTTTCCTCCTTTCTTCCCTCCCGGTCCCGGGGTTCTTTCCTTACTTCCGTGGTCATGACTTCTTGCTCATCACCACGGTCGGTAGGACTCGTACGAGTTGCTGTTGTTATTGGGAAAATAAGCGGCTTAAAGCAACGCAAAAGAATTATGAGCAGCATAATGTAAATGTGTATGGATGTCCACACGCAAAATGTCCATTTCCATCGGCGGACTATTTCTTTACTCCAAGGGGGCTGGGAGTTGACAATGATTTCGGCTTCGTACAACTGCGGAACAAAAGAAGTACTGGCCCGGGGAACCATTGATATCCTGATGGCTTCTGTTCTCGGGTACCCTTCCTTGTGCTTCAATATAGGGATGATTATCTTTTGGGTTTCCTCTGTTATTCCTAGCAGCAAGGGTATGCCCATAAAGATTGTTCGCATGAGCTGGACCGGGAGGCTTCTAAACCGCAACATGCTCGGTTGGCTTGACTTGGCTATAACGTATCCATTACTTGACATGAGTTCTGCAGCCAACTGATAAAAAATTCATGACGAATATTGAATTTGCCAAGCAAGAATTGCATCAATTATTGAAAGAAATGCTGCTTGAAAAGCTATTTTATGGTAACACTAACAGAAGAATCCAATAATATGTATGGTAATCGGGTTTAGCACACAAAAAAAATAACATATAAACCGATACTATGTATAGAGAATCGGCCGATATGTGTGTAGCACCATATATATGTCGGGGTATAAGGGCATTGGAGGGCCGAAAAATCGACATGCAACAACCGATAAGCACTACCCCACTACTTAAATCTATGCTTCTACCCCTCTGATTTTCTCTGACTTTAATCATCGATCAATTGTGCAGTATTAACTTAAACTCCAAAAGATTAGCTCCAGAATATAACTCCAAATGATTAGTTGTTGCTGAACAAATCACCTGATCCCTGTACAGCCAAAGGTTCCATATTGTTGCATTGAAATTTTTTTCCCAAATAAAAATTTGGGTAAAAGTAAATTTTATTTGAATAAATCACTTTAAAGTAAAAAAAATCAAAAAATATTTGGGTAAAAAGTAAATTTTTTTACTTTTACGATTCATCTTGAAAAGACAGATCGAAAAACCGAAAAAAGTGAGGCAGAAAACTAACAAACGTGAAAAAAATTCAAAAAAAATTCAAATAAGGACAAAATCAAAAAAATTGAAAAAAGTTTAGTGGAACGGGGGGTCTCATTAAGCATAATTAAGCATGTGTATTATATAGTCCACTCTTTTTTTTAAACAAAGAAAATCTACCACAAAATAAAATTTCGGTGTCTATTTTTTACATTCAAGAGAGAAAGAAAAACCTTCAAACTTCCCTTCACATCGAAACATTGTTCATTGTTCGTTAGTAAAATTAATTTTCACATTGAACTTTGATGGGGAATAAATACCATTTAACAAAACATAATTTGAACATTTATATAGTCTTTGTCGTGCATGCATGTACTGCTTGTAAAGTGTGTGGCCCGTGGTCCTCGATCTGGTCCCTTCCTCCGTTGGTTCGTCGGTTGCCTAGCCTTCTCCGCCTAGCCTGCACAGTGAACGCACGACTAAGACCTGGCCGGGAGTTGCCCGGCAAGGCCCTCCGGCGAGAGGATGAGTATGTGCAGAGAGAGAGCAAAGAGACTAGGGTTTTGAGTGAGTGTTCGCGTGTATTAGGGCTTACCTTCCAGAGGCGCTATCCTTTGGTATTTATAGAGCCTCCTTGACTTGCTCTCCAAGCATGGGCACATGCCTTGCACGGGCTAGGCGGCGTCGTCATGACGTCACCAGATAGATCTGGTAACCACTTTGGCGTGAGCTGGCACGCCCCATGTGCGCTCGCGTTTATCCTTTGCCATAACCGTCTCCGCACGTGGGCTGGCGCGTGGCCACACGGGCGGCCGAGCGTAGCTGGTAACGGAGAATGCCGAGCATGAGGGTTACCGAGGCCGAGGGCGTGCGTCTTGGGCGGGAGTTGTCTGCGGAATCACCAACCGAAGGGTGGCCGAGCTTGAAGGGTAGCCGAGCCCGAAGGAAATTCAGGCTAGGCAAACATTGTCTACAGGGCCTGCCCAAATAGTGGCCGAGCATGACACAACCTTCTTCGTCACCGGACGTTAGGTAAAGGTAGAACCGATGATCAGTGGGCCTCGGCCAAGGCCGAGCCCCGTTGGAGTAAGTGTGCTGCTACGTGCGGCAACTAGCGGTGGCAGTAGAGCGGAGGTGGTCCTTAGTTGAGTCATAGTTGAGCTCGGCCCGCTACAATAGCCCCTCAATCTCAGCCATCGCCGAGCGCGTGGTTGGGATTGATGTAGAGCCTTAGCCGAACGTGTTCAACGTCGAGCATGCTTCTCTGGCGCTTGCGTGAATCATGCCGCCTCATGAGGGCCGAACGTGGATCATAGCTGGTGAACAAAACATGGCCGAGGCCCATCTCCCCTCCATCAACTGCCGAGGACGAGGGCCAACAGGGGCGTGCCAGGTGTCTCTCTGTGGTTGTGTACGGTTGACAGGGGGACGGTTGGTACGCGGGCTGCCCAGTAAAGTCAAATCTGTCAGTGCCACGCGTCGAGCAATTACTGGCTCCTTGTTCGGCGATGCAATGATGGGCGGGAAACTCAAAACCCTAACCCTCGCCTATAAATATGTGGGCTGGAGGAGAGAGAAAGGTTACAACGCTCTCTCTCTCTAAACCTCCATTGCCAGAGCTTCCTCCTTCACTCGTTCATCTTCCACCTTCAACTCCAGGCGGATCTTGCACCAAATCGCGTCGAAATCTTCAGGTAAATGTTCGTCTCTTGCTTTTCTGTAATTTTCACGCTCTTTTTTGTCGTTTCTTCTGGGTTTTTTGGGGGTTTTTCATCCTGTGTGAACAGTACGACGGTGAGGATGAACAACTGTTCATCTTCATCTTCAACCTGTTCTTCCGAGCCCCAGCAATGGTGCTGGTGGACTTGGGGGTCTCTGAGACGGGCCGAGCATGTCTCGTGCCGAGCATGACTTCATGTTAGATAGGGTTTTTGGCCGATGCCGAACCCAAAAGTCAGAGCCTTGGGTTCTCCCGAGCTTGAGTCTCTGTAGGATGTAGATAGGGTGGGCCAGTAGGGTAGCCGAGCGTAGGGAGATCCTCATCCGTCGCCGACGATAAGGTTTCTCATCATCTGTCTGCTTTTGATAGGTCTGGCTCACCCAGTCATAGTCATTTCTTCTGACTCTGAAAGTTCGGAGGGCGGCTCTGCAGCCTCAATAATCCGTGAGTGCGTGGAGAGGCAAAGAAGCCGACGGCAGATTTCTTCCATCGCATCGAACATGTCAACCGGTTCCAGTGATTCAAACGCTGAACGCGTGTATGAGTATGCAGATGAGGGGTTCCTTACCGAGCCCGAGATAACACTGACACCGTCAACTCATTCTGAGGCCGAGCCCCAACTTGGGCCAGAGGCCGAATCTAGGCTCCGTGACCATGCCGACGCTAGTTCGTCAAGACCCAGTGAAAATCAATCCGAGAATAATGAGGTGGCCGACCTTTACGAAAAAGGGCAGGTCTGTCCTCATGCCCATTTTTTTAGTGGGAACCCTAGGGAATATCAAGACTTTTGCCGAGAATACAGCATCCCAGATGATGTTGTCGTCAGCCAAGTGGCGAGCAACAGAATAAAGGACCAAAGGGAGCATCATCCCGAGCATATCACCGTGCCCCTAATGGCGATATGTGAAGCGGGGTTGAGATTTCCCCTTCACCCGTTTTTGAGGGAAATTCTGGCTAGGTTTAGCATCGTCCCCCACTTCTTTGCCGTCAACAGCTATAGAATAGTGATGTCGGTCATAAAGCTGAAGGAGCTCCATGATTTGGAGTTTACTGTGGCTGATCTTTTCCACACGTATATCATGTCTAGGCACGGCCAGACCGAGCGTCGATACTTGTCGACGCGCAGTAAGAAACAGCCATTAATTGATGGTTTGCCTGACACTGATAAGTGGGCCAACTTCTATGTCGAAGTGAGTGGTAACTTCGAGTTCGGCAACCAGTCCAACCGAAGATTTAGTGTTCCGAAGATTAAAGACTTCAGAGGTAGCCTCCTTGTTTCTTTCTCAGCCGAGCACGGTTAATTATGCGTTTTGCCGACCACTGATTGTTTATTTTTGCAGACCACAGGGCCATCACAAAGACCCAACAGTCTCTGTCTGTTGAATCACACATCGACATCCTCTTAGCCCAGGCTTGCAGGGACGCACCAACACTTCTTGGTTACGAGCCGTCCTACAAGGGGAAGCTTAAGAGGAGAGTCAAACAGGCAGGGCCGAACACAGAAGGCCAAAAACGCGGGAAGAAGAAGGCGACCAAGCAGCCAAGGGTGAAATTGCCGAGCTTCAGGAAACCGGCTGAATTCTGGTTTGGAGAGGCAGAGCAGGCCGAGCGTCCAGGGATAAACGTTCCTTTACAAACTATTATTCCCGAACACACAAGTGGGATGGGTCGACGGAACGTCGTTCGCGTCAACATCAGGGACGGGAAAGCTGTCCAGCAGCAGTCCGGTGTGGCCGAGCCTGCTGAGAAGAGGCAAAAATTGACACACGACTTCTTCCCTACCAAGCCAACGGGCACCCGGTCGACCGTGCAGGAAAGGACAGAGTCTTCGGCGGCTGGTGGCTCGAAGGCGACCCAGACGCCTTTGGGCTCGGTCAACGCTGCAGTCCCCCAAGAGTTTGCTCCATCATACGCCTTGGCCGAGGGCAGGGTTGTGACGGTTGAGGACTCCGTTAAAGTTGAGCCTCAGCTGGCCACTGCAATGCTTCAAGGTCTTGCATTGCCGAGGGATATGCAAAAGGTTCCTGAGGGTCTCCAGCCGAGCCTGGTTCACGCTGGCGCCTATCTTGTTCAGGTATGGTCTGAACCCGGTTTCTTTTTACTCACCATTACTTTGTGGCTTGGTACCAACGTTCTTCCCTTTTTCTTTTTTTTTTGACAGGCTGGGCAAGCCTTACTCCGCTCATCCAAGGATGCCGAGCTTGTTCTTGCCGAGTGCTCTCGCTTCCATGAAGACCTGAAGGTTGAGCGTGAGAAGGTGAGGAGCTACAAAGGCAGCCTGAAAATGGCTAAAACTCAGATCGCCGAGCTCGAGAAGGAGAGGGATGAGATGGAGGTGAAGCTGAAGAAGGCCGAACTTGAGGTGGCCAAGGTATTGAGGAGAGAGAAAAGGAAAATGAAGGAGGTGGATGGGGCGGCGTATCAAGCTGGATTCGACCGTGCCGGGGCTGAGTATATGAGGGACGCTCGGTCGATGGTCAACGATGCCATTAGGCTGAGGGTCCCTATTGCTTACCGAACGGGGTACAAGGACGGGGTGAAGGCCGCTTGTGGAGTTATGCAACTCGAGGCCGACACTAATCTGATGAAGTCGATTCCTGCTCCAGCAGTTCCCGAGCTCGTCCTTCCTTATTCCGAGGAGGAGTGCGCGCCTCTTCCTCCGGAGGAGTTTCCCGAAAGCGAAGACGAGGTGGAGGATTTGACTGTGGATGACGCTGAAGCCGACGTCAGAGGTGATACTGTGGGAAGAGGTGGTGAGGATGGAGAAAAGGCTGCTGGAGACGCCGATCCCAATTCTGCTCAAGCCGAAGGCGATGCAATGAATGTGGACAAGATTGTTGAAGCCGCGGCCAGTGTTCATGCGTCTCCAGTTGGAAATGTGACTGCCGAGGCTGGTGCCAACGTTGGTGGGGCTGGTGAAGACTGAAGGAAACTCTTTGCAGGTGCCGGTTTGGGGTGGCCGGTCACCGTAGTTGATTGCCATTCGTACTTGTTAATTTTTGTTTTTCTTGTATTTGCTTTTGGATTTGGACGGATTCGAGCTCGGATTCTGCTGTTAATGATGTAATCGTTGGCCTTTACCGAGAATGAATGGACGATCTTTTGAATGAATGGGTTTTGTTTTGTAATGTTTGCTTGGACTCGTGGTTTATTTGTTTGTGTCATTTCATCGCCCAGCCGAGCTTGGCATTTTGTTTGTTTTGTTTGAAGTATGTATCCATAGCCCCCACTTTGGTTTAGGTTCGGCTGTAGAACATAGTTGTCAGCCATTGTAGAAATGGCTGGCTTATGGGTAACTGCCGAGCCGTGACCAAAGTAGAGTAGGATCGTGGGAAAAATAGTTTGCTCGGCTTTGTTGAAGACGGCCCGTTGGCTAACTGCCGAGGTTCGTTGAGTATCCCTTAGCCGTGGTTTGGTGCTCGGCCAAAATGCCAGCGCCTAACTAAGGTGAGAAGGTGTTGGAATAGTTGTTTGGTTTGCTCACCAAAGTGTGAGTGTAACCTGGCTGTGGCCGACCTCATAGTCTTGCCAAGCCGAACCGAGCCCAAATTCCAGCAAGATAGTGTGTCTCTGGGCTCGGTGGACCTGATGTCCGTTGGTTGCTTCTTTGGGCAGCAAGAATGGCCAAAGCAAAGGCTTAAAAAGCCGTTTGTGGGTGTGACCGAAGTCAACGCTTGTGGTCGGCCAAGTTAGCCGAAGAACAAAAATGTGAAAGGAAAGAATATAAAGTCGAGAATTTGACGAACAATTGCTTGCCAGACAAGTTATTTCTGTCATTCAACCATGGATCTCTCATTCAACAAACGAAGTACAAGTAGAAAAGGTAACACTTAGGCCGAAGCCAACAAAGAAAACAATGTAGGAACCAAGTGAGGCCGAACATGGGACGGGCTACATATATGCCTTCTTGAGGTTCTGTGCATTCCAAGGGTTAGTGAGGACTTTCCCATTCATGTCCTCCAGCACATAGGCACCTTCACCAGCAATTTTGACAATACGGAAAGGCCCCTCCCAGTTGGACTTGAACTTTGTTTTCTTGCTAGCTTGCACAACTTTTCGCCAGACCAAATCGTCGGGCTTGAATTTCTTGACCCGTACGTTTCGGTTGTATCCTTTGGCCACTTGTTGCTGGTACTCAGCAAGTTTCAAACGAGCGTCATCACGCTTTTCTTCAGCCAGGATGAGCTCCTGTGCCACAGCATCATTGTTTGTGGTGGGGTCAAACGTCTCTGTCCTGAGAGTTGGAAACTTAGATTCCAACGGAATCACGGCTTCCATACCAAATGCCATTGAGAATGGTGTTTGGCCGGTGGAGCGCCTTTGTGTGGAACGGTAGGCCCATAGAATGCGGGGCAACTCTTCAGCCCACTTGCCGCGCTTGGAATTCAACCGACGCTTGATGCCTGCCAAGACTGTCTTGTTCGTGGCTTCGGCCTGGCCGTTTCCTTGGGGGTATGCGGGCGTGGAATTGAAGAAACGTATCCCAAATTCGGCACAAAGGTTGGTGAGGTCTTTACCAACGAACTGCGTACCATTGTCAGAGACGATGGCATAGGGGACGCCGAACCTGGTAACGATGTTGCGCCAGACAAATCGTCGAACGTCAGCCTCGGTCGTTGTTACAAGTGGTTCAGCCTCGACCCACTTGGAAAAGTAGTCTGTTGCGGTGATTAAGAACTTAAAGCCGCCAGGAGCTGTGGGAAGTTTGCCTACAATATCCATCCCCCATTGTGCGAAAGGCCAAGGACTCGTGATGGGGGAGAGATTCTGGGCAAGCTGTTTAGGGATTGGGGAAAAGAGCTGGCATGAGCGGCATCTGCGGACAACCTCTTCACAATCCTTCTTCATGTTCTTCCAAAAGTATCCCTGGCTTAGTGCACGCTGACAGAGAGAGCGACCGCCAGAGTGGCAGCCGCAGCTACCTGAGTGTAGTTCGGCCACAATTTCAGGTACTTGAGTGGGGTGGACAACGAGGAGGTATGGTCCGGAGACGGATTTTCGGTAGAGTTGGCCGCTGTCGGAGATCCAGTAATAGGCTGCCTTGTTTCGCACACGATAAGCTTCCTTCTTGTCCGTGGGCAGGATGTCGTGTTTGAGGAACGCAACAATCTCATCCATCCAGCTAGGACCGAGCTCGACATTAAGAACTTCTGGGGTGAGTTCAAAAGAAGGACTGTCAATACTCCAGAAGTTAATGGTTCTGAATTCGGAGGCTTTGGATGCCGATGCGAGGCCGGCAAGGGCGTCAGCATGGGCGTTATGTTCACGATTAATTTGTTCGATGCTGAAGTTGCTGAAGTTGGAGATAAGCGCGGCTGCAGTGGCTTGGTATTTTGACATTCGAGGGTCCCGAGCCTCGTAATCACCGAGGATTTGATTGACAATGAGCTGGGAGTCACAATAGACAATAAGGTTGGAGACCTTCATTGTGGTGGCTGAGCGTAGGCCTGCGAGAAGCGCTTCGTACTCGGCTTCATTGTTGGTGGCGGGGAAGTCGATGGATATGGAACTTTCATGAAGTGTCCCGCATGGTGAAATCAAGACGACCCCCGCACCGGCGCCGTTGCTGTTTGACGCCCCATCCACGTTAAGTCGCCAAGTGTCTCCCTGAAAAAGGTGCCACGGTTTGTCCGCGGAGACGTGCTCGGCTACGGTCGGTGGAGGTGCATTAAGGACCGCCGTATCTTCAGGAGTGAGCTCGGCAATGAAGTCGGCCAAAACTTGGCCCTTGATTGCTGTCCGCGGCTCAAAGCGAATGTCAAAATTCGCGAGCTCAACGGCCCACTTGGAGATGCGATTGGAGAGGTCCGCCTTCCGAAAGAGAGTTTTAAGGGGTTGGTCTGTTAACACGGTGATGGTATGGGCTTGGAAATAATGTAGCAATTTTCTCGCAGCGGAGACGAGGGCTAGAGCGAGTTTTTCCAGGGGGAGATAGCGTGTCTGAGCCGGAAGGAGCGTCTTGCTGGTGAAGTAGATGGGTATGTCATCTGCTGCTTCTCGGCGGACAAGTGCGGAGCTGACAGCGTGAGGAGAGACGGCAAGGTACAAGTAGAGCGTCTCAAACTCCTTGGGTTTGACCAACAACGGGGCCGAATTGAGGTATGCTTTGAGTTCGGTTAAAGCAACGTCGCAATCCGGTGTCCACTCGAAACTTCGACGGCTTTTGCCTTTTAAAGCGTTGAAGAAGGCATGACACTTGTCGGAGGATCGGCTGATGAATCTGTTCAAAGCGGCCGCCATCCCAGTGAGTCGCTGTACTTCTTTAATTGTCCTGGGAGGTCGCAAGTCTGCAACTGCTTTGATTTGGCTGGGGTCGGCTTCTATACCACGCCTGGTAACCAAATGGCCAAGGAATTTGCCAGCACTCACGCCGAATGCACACTTCTCAGGATTTAAGCGAAGCTTGTAGAATTTGAGAATGTCGAATATTTCTTTCAACTCTTGGAGGTGGTTACCTGCTTGTTGGCTTTTAACGACGAGGTCGTCAACATAGGCCTCCAAAGTGTGGCCAATTTGGGCGTGTAACATCTTGAATATGGCGCGATTGAACGTGGCGCAAGAGTTCTTGAGACCGAATGGCATGACACGATAGCAAAAAACGCCACAGGGGGTGATGAAGGCCGTTTTTTCCATATCATCTGGATTCATGACTATCTGGTGGTAGCCGCGGTAGGCGTCGAGGAAGCTTAGCCTTGCATGTCCTGCGGTGGCATCAACCAGCTGATCAATCTTTGGAAGCGGGAACCAATCCTTAGGACAAGCATCATTGAGGTTAGTGTAGTCAACACAAACACGCCATTTGCCGTTTTTCTTCTTAACAACCACCGGATTTGAAAGCCAAGTTGGGTACTGGACTTCTTGGATGGCGTTAGCTTCCAGAAGGCGTTTTACTTCGTCGACCACGGCGTCGGCATGTTCTGTGGCCGACCGCCGTGCACGTTGGATCACTGGCTTCACGTCACTTTTGATGTTGAGGGAGTGACAGATGAAATCTGGGTCGACCCCCGGCATTTCGTTGGGGGTCCACGCGAAGACTTCAATGTTGTCTTTCAAGTAGCGGAACATTTCCTCCTGGTCGTTTTCGCTGAGTGAAGAAGCAATTAAGAAGAAGCGTGAACCGTCTTCGTTAATGGGCACTGGGGTCAAGTCTTCCCCGGTTTTGTCCTCAACTTTCTGGCCGACATCGTCAATTACGGCCATATCCGGGACTTCAACCCATTGCACTTGTTTAGCCTTGGCGGAGTTGTGGACAGCTGAAACGTAGCACTTTTTAGAAGCCACCTGGTCACCGCGTAGGTCCTCCTGTCGGCCGTTGGCGCCGATGAAGCGGACGACTTGGTGGTATGTGGACGCGATGGCGCGCATACTATGTAGCCACGTTCGGCCAAGGATGGCATTGTACGGGCTCGGCACATTGACGACAATGAACTCGGCGCTCACCGTCCTTGTGCCGACAACAACTGGTAGGAAGATCCGACCGAGTGGCCAGACAGGTGCGCCGTTGAATCCGAAGAGTGGGACTTCAGCGGGTTGGAGGGCTGACTCTGGTAGTTCGAGCTTCTTGAACAAGTCATAGTACATCACCTCTGCGGAGCTTCCCTGATCGATGAGGACGCGTTTGACGTCGTGGACCCCGATTTGTACGGTGACGACGAGAGCGTCAGAGTGTGGGGTCTGGACAAACTCGAGATCGCGCTCGCTGAATGTGATGGTCCACTTGGGTAGGTCCTCTGGGCGAGGGCGTTTGGATCCAGGTTTTATCGCAAGCACCTGCTTAGAAGTGGAGGCGCGATCGAGGTCCGACCGAAGTTGAGTTTCGGCTTCTCTTGTCACTGGGCCGTGGATAACGTGGATCATCGGCCGTGGTTCATTGGGGTTGGGGTTTCCAACAGGTGGACGAGCGGGTGTTTTTGCACGATCTATGTACTGGTCGAGATGGCCTTAAGCCGCCAGACGCTCCAACAGGGCCTTATACGGAGCACACGCCGTCGTGTAGTGGCCGAGCTCGTTATGGTACGAGCACTTCTTCCGTGGGTTCTGATCCACTTGGCCGTTGTCTGTGCCGAGCTTGCCTTGCGGCCATTCGAACCACGGTTGTCTCATGATCTCTTTTAAGAACGACCAGATAGGTTCCTTGAAGTGGGTGGTTTCGGCCACGTAGTCGTGTTCTTTCGGCTGGCGTTTCTTCCCCTCTTTGATGTTATTAACATGCTTCTTCTGTTGAGGTTGCTGAGTAGCAATTGGTGTTGGCTGCTGAGGATTTGTCGTCGGCGTAAGGGTGGTTGGATTGGGAATTCCCTGAGCGGCTCTGTCCGCGTAGAATTCTTCCAGGGCACAAAACCGTTCTACGACACGCATCAGCTCTCCCATGCCGTGCGGAGGTCGAATGGCAAGTTCGTCGAGTATCTTGCTACCAGACTCCAATCCATTTTTGAAAGTACGTGCGGCCCAGTACTCATCGATTCCAGGGATCTCGTTGAAAAGCTGCCAGTAACGCTCAGCGTACTGCCGGAGTGTTTCGTTTGGTAGCTTCCGCATCTGAGATAAAGATTCAGGCTCCTTGGCTGTCCTGTTACTGGTGATGAAGCGAGTGTTAAATGCCGCTCAAGGTCGGCCAGGTTCCGTATGGATCCGGCGGGCAACTTGTTGAACCACTGGAGTCCAAGAGAACCGAGGCTGGAGGGGAACGCCTTGCATTTGATCTCATCCTTGGTGGTGCAGAGTTCGATGGTTTGGCGAAAATGGATCAGGTGAGTATAGGCTTCACAGGTGCTTGGATCAAACTTCGTGAATTTTGGTAGGTGGAAGTTGGGTTCGGCCACAGTGTTGACGATATGAGAAGTGAAGGGTGAGACGCCAAGGTCTTTCAGCTGTCGCTCAAATCCTGGACGCGGCGGTTTGCCGAGCTCGTCCGTCCGTGTCCGCTTTGAGCTTTTTCTCTCTCCGAATTTTTCTCGTGTACTCGGCGGCGGAGCTTGTCCCTTAAGTCGGTTGTTGCTCTGTGAGGATGGTCTACGGACTTCTCTCTTTCGCCGCAAGTGGTGTTTCTATTCGCCGTTTTTTCGATTCGTACGCCTTTCCCATGTGGCCGAGCACAGTTGTCGTTATCCAAATTTCCAGGTGGGATCTCCCCGAGTCGTTCAGAGACGTGGCGCCTGGTCTCGACGGAGTCCCGGCTGCGGCGCGATGCCGTTGTGCGAGAGAACTCCGCGCGGCCAGTCGAGTACGTGCTCGTGAAAGATTCGGTGTCCCTTGTGTGGGTTCGCTCACGGTGGGACCTTGAGCGCTGTGTCCCAGATACCGTAGGGCGTTTGTAAAGGATAATTTCCCTGGCGTCGCCTGTCTCTAGTGGGAGACCAAGGCGGTCTTTGACGGAGATGCGGTGACCCGCTTCGGTGGGTTGTTCGTGTTGTGGTGGAGGGGGTGGAGGCGGAGGAGGTGGAAGGGGAGACCCTCTTCGTCTCCGCCTCCTTCCTCCAGTAGATGCAGAGGTGGTGGGTGTTGGATTCTGTAAGTGTTGCTTCATCTGGGCCACCTCCGCTCTGAGCGCCACGAGTTCGTTGTCCCTTTCGTCGTCTCGACGCTGCAGCAAGCGGATGTAAGCCGCCGTTATGTCGTCCGTCGCCGGGGATAAGCTAGAACTTGGTGGGACGGAGATGGACATGTGTCTCTCGGGGAACGGTGGGAGGATTGTGTTTCCGCTGGCGTCTTTGGCCCCCGAAACGTTAACTTCGGGTGGATCTCCGCCCATTGTGGTTGAGTTTTTGGCTGTGGGTAGATGAGGAAGGTAGTTTGGGGTAGGGTTTGGGCCGTTTGGATCAGAAGCTGGGAGGGTTCACGTCGGGTTCACCAATTGTGTGGCCCGTGGTCCTCGATCTGGTCCCTTCCTCCGTTGGTTCGTCGGTTGCCTAGCCTTCTCCGCCTAGCCTGCACATACTCATCCTCTCGCCGGAAGGCCTTGCCGGGCAACTCCCGGCCAGGTCTTAGTCGTGCGTTCACTGTGCAGGCTAGGCGGAGAAGGCTAGGCAACCGACGAACCAACGGAGGAAGGGACCAGATCGAGGACCACGGGCCACACATAAAGCTAGAAAGGAAGTGAAGGAAAATGGGTCGGGTCAAGTTTGGGTATAGCTTGACCCATATTTGACCCCACCCGTTACAACCCGTTTTAACCCACTCATTTGTCACCTCTAAGAAATACTTTCATTTTTGGTAATCTTATACCTTAATAAATTGAATTCCCCAAAGAGAGAGAGATGGGAAACTTCTCGGTCAGCCTATACGAGACTTTATCTTTGCTTTTAATAGGTCACCCTAGTAAATGGCCGCTAAAATTAATTCTTAAAATAAGTCAAAGTCTTTTATCTTTGCTTTTAATAGGTCACCCTAGTAAATGGCCGCTAAAATTAATTCTTAAAATAAGTCAAAGTACATGTAAGCTATCTAACTCAAAATCAAATTTAACAAAAAATGATGGTTGTGAACTCTAGAGGGAGGGGGAGAGAGAGAGAGAGAGGCAAGGGCATGCCTGGAAGATCCCAATTTGTAGATTATAATCAGATTCAGGCATCAAAAGAAACAAAGAAACACAAAAGGTGTGTCCAACCGGCACGAGCCGTCCCATCTTCCTCATATTCTTCCCGTAGGGATCAATAAACCCTCCACCACCACCGCGGCTGCCGCGAAACGAGAAAACGGCATTCGGATGAACATGAGTGTAATCAAAAGACAACTTCTCTCTCACTAAAACCGGCTCTTCCGCCCACACATGCACCAACCCAACCCCCAACGCAATTGCCAAACCCATCACCAGAGTCACAGCCATGCACGCATACAGAGCCCCCACAAACCCAACCCCAACCTTTTTCACCAGGATTCCCACGCTTTTACGAGCCGCCCCCGTGGACGGGAACAGGATCACTCTCCCGGCGGCACGGACCGTGGATTCAACGCTCTCTTTCGCCTCTCCGGCCCGGTGGACAGACTCGGAAACGAGAGAGTGGAGGAAGAAGATGGGGGATAAGAGGATCAATACGCAGTTGGTGATGGCTTGCATTAATAATTGGAAGCATATCAATTTTGTGAGAGACCAGAAGATTGATACTGGGTTTGGTATGGGTATATTACTATAGGGAAGGTAGGAGTAGTAGGAGGAGGAGAAGTCTTCAAAGGCCATCACCTTCTCTTCCTCCTCCAGTTCTTCATCCATGGTAGATGATGAGATGCCGTGCGGCCCGTGCCGTTTTCGTTTCAGAGGGGTTAGCATAATAGTGTAAAAGAGAGAGAGAGAGAGAGAGAGAGAGAGAGAGAGAGAGAGAGAGAATTGGCTTTTGGAGCTCCACCTGTATATGCATGCAGAGGAGATGAGTACGAGGTGGTGGTGGCACGTAACGGAGGCGGCGAGACACTTGTTGCTAGCTCTAGGCCTATATGGTTACACCCACCTGTTATTTTTTATCTGCATTGAAGAAAAACAACTACTTTAGGGAGAAATTTTTGGGTGATGGGTGGGTAGCACGGGTTGTCTGCTCGACGTATCCAGACTATCCATTTCGATTTTGGATGGTTCGAATTTGAAAAGAGAATGACAGGTGAGAGAAAAGAGAGGGTTTCAATCTGAGTTATCCAACACACTTTTCAACAGCTCGAATGGACTTCGGGACACCATGTGGTACCCATCCGGCACCCAAAAATTTCTCAAACTTGAGGACAGCGTCTTCGACATGTCTTTCTCAGTAGTCTCTCGGTTTTTCTTAGCAATGCTTCTACTTTTTTTTTTTTTTAATTTCAATTTGTTTTTCTTAGCAATACACTATTTCTGTGCATATTTTTAAATTTTTTACGTTAAATTACAAATTATAATTAGGTTTTTTAAAGTAATTAGAATATTAAAAATACGCGCAGAAATACATGCTTTTTTTATAGATTTTTTTTAATGAACTTAAACTTTCAGTTGATTAGAGAAGACTAAAAATAGTGGGGTTTTT
>BPLS01019687.1:0-13793 GCA_019656275.1 Rhododendron kiyosumense
TTTTTTTCTTCTCACTTTTTTTCCTCTCCCCACTTTTTTTAATCCAGCTTCCCCTTTTCCAGTTTTTATCGAATTCTTTTGCTGATAATCATCCGAGAGAGATTACTTTTGCACTCTCTCAACTTACCCCTATATCAATTTTAAAAAAAATACCCCTCCATGGAAAGAACAAGGAAAATATCTACTGCTCCCATTATCTATTTTGGCCATGTAATATCCTTTTTTATTGATAATCGCAATGTGGTATCATGCTGGCTTTTTTCCTTGAGCCATGAATTTGGTTTGTGGTTAGTGTAAAAGCTGGGAACAATAGAAAGAGGGCAAGTTTTTTTTGGGTTTTTAAATCCGCAAAAGGAGCGGTTAAAAAAAACCCGCAAAAGGACAAGTTTTGGGTAGTGCAATTTTTGTATGGCATGTGTGGAAAATGAGAAGATTTTCAATGGTGTCGTCCGGGTTGTATATTTCAGTTTTGGACAGCTCCGATTTGGAGAGAGAAAGTGTTGATGTGAGATGAGGGAGAGTGTTTTAATTTGGGCCGTTCAATACACTTTTAGACAGCGAATGTGTTGCTCGGGCATCACGTCAATCGGGTGATGTGGTACTCATCCAGCGCCAAAAAATTTCTCGTGGAGAAGATATAACTAAAAAGGCAAGAGCTGGTCAGTAAAACTGGATAAGCGTGCGTGGGTATAGTGCTCTGTGTGTAGAATCTTTGGGTTCTAAAAATTTATCCATTAGTGAGTAGAGCTTATTTTGGATCCCATAAATTAATTTAAGCTATATTCATTATTTTTAAAATTATTTGCTTAGTTGCCCTCGATGAATTAACTCAATCGGATAATTGTAAGTTTGATTAGGGCTTATTTGGCCTAATAAGTCGAATGGTTTATATTTTTGGGTCATTATTCAAACTTTTTTCGCAATTTTTAGTTTTTAATATTATTGCTTATTCATGACTATAGGAATCTCAAAGGTAAAAATGACAATCGAAACCTAGATCTTTTGAATAAAGTAAAAAATAAGTCAATAAGTTGATTTTTTGGTCTTCATTCAAAAAAATCTGGGTTTCGATCATGATACAAGGGGAACTAATCATTTGTTTAGCTGCCCTCGATTGTAGAGTAGTGGTATAGCGTTGGTGGAGTGGTGGAAGTGGTGATGGTGTTGTGGTGGCAGCGGCAGCGGCAGCAACATAGTCGTGGTGGTGGGCTAGAGTGATGGGGGTGGTGGTAGTAGCGGTGGTGGTGGCGATGAAGTGGTGGCGGTGGTGGAGTGGTAGTGGGAATGATGGTAGTGGTGTAACGGTGGTAGTAGTGGTAGATTGATGGTGAAAGTGCTAAAGTGGTAGTTGAGCAGTGGTGGTGGAGGAATGGTGGAGGTGGTAGTAGAATGGTGGTGGATTGATGGTGACGATGATAGTGGTGAAGTGGTTGTGGTGGTGGTGTTTTAAGTGGCGATGGCAGTTTAGTGATTGTGGTGTAATGGTGGCAATAAATGATGGTGGGAGAGTGATAGTTGTGCAATGGTGGGCGTTATTGTGGTGAGCTAGAGTGGTGGTGATGTAGTGGTGTAACGGTGGTGGAATGGTGGCGGCAGTGGCAGTGGAATAATGGTTGTGCAATGGTAGCGTTGGAGTGGCGGCGGCAGCATGACAATGGTGGTGGTGGAGTGGTGGAGGTGGTGAAGTGTTAATGGGAGTAATGGTGGTGGTATAGCGGTGGTGGTAGTGTGTTGAATGTGATGGCGGTAAAATGGTAGTGGAGTAGTGGTGGTGGTGAAGTGGTGGAAATGGTAGTAAAGTAGTAGTGGCGGTGGATTGATGGTGGCAGTGTTGAAGTGGTGGTAGCGGCGGCGGTGATGGCAGTTGAGTGATGGTGGTGTAATAGCGGCAGTGAGTGATAGTAGGGAAGTGATGGTTATGAAATGGTGGACGTTGTTGTGGTGGGCTGGAGTGGTAGTGGTGTAGCGGTGATGGAATGGTGGAAGTGGTGGTGGATTGATGGCCAATGATGGTGGTTAAGTGGCAATGGTAGTGGAATAATGGTGGTAGATTGATGGTGATGGTGGTTAAGTGGCAATCGTAGTGGAATGGGGGTGGTAGATTGATGGTGATGGTGGTTAAGTGGTAGCGGAGTAGTGGTGTTGGTGGTGCTGGTGATATGAAGGACTTTGACGTGATCTTGGGAATGGATTAGCTTTTTTCTTATCGAGTTGTCATAGATTGCCATCGCAAGATGGTGACGGCTTATTCGAAGGAAAACTGAACCACATGAACTTTGTGTTCTTTGTTTATCTTTGTACTTGTTTAATTTTGTGACATGCATTCATTGTCGCAAGGGAGTAAAATCCCAACATTGGCAACCCTTCAATGACGACAACTTCATCTGCAAACGCAATAAATGACTTTACCTGGACCCTAGATCCAGCAGAAAAGGAACAAAATTGAGGAAAAGGAAGAAAAAAGCCATAATTAAGCTGCGAGACACAACTACTAGAAAAAAATTCACCAATGGGAACATCTGCCGAACGCCTTAAATGCATTGCAAGAGAAAGCCCTAACAAGCCAATAACGAAAAGATGTGGGGTGGATGGATAACATTGATGATAAAAACCGCTCTCATCGCTCAAGGGGAAAGAAAGCCTATAAAACAAATGGAGAAGTATGATGAAGAAAAATAATACAATTTTAGTCCTACGAATTGACATGTTTGTAGAATTATAGGAGCATATAGTTTTCAGAATTTTCCAATCAAAGTAGTTCTCAAGTATACGCCCTCAAGAATGTTTGAAATGCAAAACTCGTGTACACTCAAAATTGCATTTTACAATTTGCAACACTAAGTAGATGATATTTTACAATCCGCAGTTTCAATCGTAACAGGAATATGTCTGGTGGTTAAAGCATACATAGATAGTGACGCTTCCATCACTTAGATTTACGAGCATTTTTTAATATAATTCTTTTCTTGTGCTGATGGGCAAGGTGGCAGAAATAATTCGAAATTCTCGAGCTTTCATTTTTGTGATATATGTTCCATGTACATTCCTTCATTTTTCTTTCACGGGCGACTTCTTTCGTGTAGTATTGTTGTCTTTTTCCTTCTTGTGGATAAGTATCGGTGCCCTTGTATAATTTGCAATTATTTGTCCGGTGAAAGATTATAGTTCCTCGTTTCTGGTGCAAACTCTCTTTACCTTCTCTGTTGGGTTCTTGTCGATGAATACCAACCTTCGACATGAGCTTCGATACAGTTTTTTTAATGAGGGTAAAGGTCTAATATATCAAGATGAGTTGGAGGAGAGCCTTGCATTAGGGGAATTGGATAATTTGGAGTGAAATCATCACCGATGCATAATCGTAATTACCATCATTATATCCATATTTTGCATTAGTAATTAGTTAGTATTGTAGTAGAACTATTGTAATTGTCTCAAATTTCACTTTAGATTTGCTTAATTTCACCACGCAAATCCAACCAAAACAATACAAAACTATAAGTAGATAAAACATAATTGTTTCTATTATTATCTATAATTCTTATGTCAATTTGGCTATCTAATATGAATATTTTTGATCAATCAATACATTGATCAAAAATGAACCGACGAGCGTAGCGTAGTGTTTTTTTTGGAATTAACTTTTTCCAGTTTCGGTTCGATCAGTTATCTACTGAATTAAAATTAAACCAAATGTTGTTAATGAAGTGTGTTCTTCTCTTGTTGTGGATTGCATAACAATAATTAAAGGCTTCAATTAATGGCTATTAAAAAGGCTTATTTGATAACCTGAAAAAACAAGTAGTTGATCTTATATGTTTACTCTCACTTAAATTTCATTACTGAGTATAATAAAATAGTCAAATTCAATCTCTGGACAAATAAAACTATCAAGGCTTAATTTATACGCATAAGATAAATCTTTCAATACTTTAAAAAAAAATGTGTTTGAAATTTCATGACAACTAATTTTCCCTCTACCATTGGGTTTAGTTGTTGGGTGGTACTAAATGTTATAAAACTTGGTTAAACAATTGAGAAAGTTAAACGGTTAAAAAATTTGGTCAAATCTCATTTTCTTGAGAAAAATAGTGTCACAAATGTAAATGTCACAGAACCCCACATGAAACTGTTAAAGGACGGAAATCTCACTTGTGTTTATATGACGATTTGAATTACATATTAGAACGCACTTTGGTTAGCACCTACTCTGGGTAAGATTAAACATTTTATTTGGAAATATTTTCACAATATTGTGCCGGTATAAGAGGTGTTGTTTCGCAAACAGGTGGTTGCCGATCCACTATGTAGAGCCGTATGCGAGCAAATGATCTCTATGAAAAGAATAAAAGTGAAACGTTTGAATAGAGTTGATCCGAGTCAGTTTAGCAATCTAATATGAGTATTATTTTTCAATCAATATAATGAGCAACAAGAACTAATCCGGCGCGCTTTGCGCGCCGGCATCTAACTAGTTATTGTCTAATAGAATTAGATCCTCTCCGGTTCTTGATTTGGACTGAACGAGAGTTTCTGAGTGAATCTGAACGATTAATTGCAACAATGAATGGTCCAGATTTAGACTGTCTCGTCCGGTTCAAAACTTGGACTGGAGATAAATCGAACCCTTGTCCAATATATTTGTCTTTGTCTTACTCATTCATTGGTTAGAGCCTAAGAGAGAATCCGAACCATTTAGGACAATTCAGATTTGGACAATCCCGTTAAGTTTAAAACTTGGACCGGAGAAAATCGAAACCCTTATTCAGTATAAATCTCTTTCTCTGACTCTTTGATAGTACAACGGAGCATGTGCAAACCGGAGTACAAAGTTGTACTTCTAAACTGGGAAATGTATCTCTCACCAATTAAGTACTGTGATGCAGTACACACAAACCAAAACTTTGGAATTCAATATATGCTGCACATAGAACTGTCAAAATAATAGGGCACAATCCAGCTGGTAGATATTATGAAATTTTATGGCTCCTAGCCAGTACTTTAGCCAGTACAACGATGTAGTACAGAACCTTGGGTTAATGCAATTATGCCTATAAATGTGAACTTTGGTGCCTAAGGAGAGAAGGGGGAGAGAGAATTGAAAGAGGGTGGATGGGTCCGACAGGAGTGACCTGAGATCACATGAGGGTGAATCCAACTTGACCCCTTTGATGCGGTTACGTCAGGTCTTATGGTGTGTTTCATCATGTGTTCTCAGGTCGCCCCTGCCGGACCTTCCTCCACCGCCCGATCAACCGAAATTTGACGCATCTCGTCATATACCAACCGTGTGACAGGCACTGACGCCCCATTACGTTGATAGGTTTGTTTTTCTACTACTTATATATTATTTTATTTCTCCATGGATCTACAGTATTAGTTAATCCTTCACACTTGGTCTTGGCACAGGGTAAGATTGCTCAATGGGAACATCAAAACATGGATGGAATATCTTTCGAACATCAAATCGTGTGAAATCTTGGGAGGAAAAAGCACCAAACTGCTCGTAGAGAGGAGAGAGAAAAGCTCGTCGTAGCTCAGCCTCGTCGTCTGGAGCGCAATCAGATTCTCACTGATCCGTCGACCAATCTTTGGAACTTGGTCTCCGTGTTCTCGACTGATCGATAAAAAATCTACTCCTAAACATCCAACGTAAAAGAACCAATACAACAGCAATCCATCAGTTGAAGCTGTTTTTTTGTGGCAAAAAGTTACCCAGATGATCAAAATGCAAATTAGGCACACAACCATCCAAAATCCCCCCAAGATTTCAAAACACGGCAGCTGGATTTGTTGTGCCGTCTCAAACTTTCATACTATTTCATTCAATCTCAATATGGAAATGCAATGCGGTGTCTCAAAAGAGAATATATTAAGTGTGCAATATACACGACATGCTGATGTGACACTCCATGATTGGTAATTGAATAATTAACTATTTTGTAACATATTTTTTGCTCGGCAACTATTTGGTACTTACCAATCGTGCAGTGTCATATCTACATGTGTTCGTAGACTTGCTCATCTGAAAAAAAGAAATTCGTCGTAAACAAGATATCACTAATTGACCAAAACTTCTATTTGTAGGAAAAGCAAAGAGGACATGTATGAAAAAATTTAAGTTACACCAGTTTAAGTTGCCATTCAAAAGTAACTGGCTCCAAACAAAATCAAATGGATATAACTAACTTAAGCACCTAAATTAATTAATTAACAAAAAATAGAGTACAAAAATTCAAATGACATGGACAAAAAGAGTAAGCCAAACTCGGCCATTCAGAAAATTCGTTGCTTGTGTAATCAACTAAACCAAAATCCTCACAGCTGATGCAATGGCTCGCAGCTCTTCTTCTCCAACTTTCTTCCAAACCCCACTGATCATCAGGCGGCCTTTGACACCGTCCGACATCGTCATTGTGTAATCATCATCTCCACCATTCAATCCAAAAGCCTCTTCATTCTCTCTCATCTTCTTAAAGTTCAAGTTCTCCAACATCTCCACATCACAATCAGGTCCACGTTTGCGAGTACCCTCGTTTAGTACTCTCTGTTCCTCACTTTGTAATGGCTTTGCAACCTTTTTGTGATCATCATCACAGTCAAGAACAGGAAGCCGACCAGAGGAGCCGATGTCACAAGGCAACATACCAATTGGACATGAGTTCCAGGACTTTGCCACTACCCAACTGTTACTATTTCCCGAAACACCCTCTCTCGCCTTCAACCCGTTGCTCTTCATTCTGAGAAGATTCTTAATGAATTCGAGCTTGGCAGCTGCTTCACGAAGAGAATCAGTCTCGTTCGAAACAAGAACGCTTTTGGAACTAAAAATTAAAGAGCTTTCTTCGCTAATAACAGGATTTGATGCCCCTACCAAACATAGTTTTCTGAGTTTCTGAACCAAAGAGCTATTTCCAATCATGTGTGCGAGAAGTAAGGCTGAATTTCTAAGCTG
The DNA here is from genome assembly GCA_019656275.1 of Rhododendron kiyosumense. Taxonomy (NCBI): domain Eukaryota; kingdom Viridiplantae; phylum Streptophyta; class Magnoliopsida; order Ericales; family Ericaceae; genus Rhododendron; species Rhododendron kiyosumense. The sequence goes on from BPLS01019687.1 coordinate 6,953, forward strand.
GGTGTTGCTATGACTTGAGACCAGAAGAGATTTGCGCAGAAGTCGTAGTAGAGTTGCCTTTGGAAAACTTTTATCTGTTGAACAACCTTCAGTTAGGGAAGAAGAATCTTTCCTGGGTATGGACTTCAGTCCCTTCAGAGTAGTTACTAGCCACTCTACCAGATCTGAAAGTCTTTCAATTTGGTTAACTGCTGCTGCATTGTCTGATATGGCATGTACAACAAAACAGATGCACAAAATTAAACCCAGAATTTACTCTCACAGAAAAACATGCGAGAACTCTATCTGTGCTTCTTAAGCTCTAGTAACTAATAAGATATGAAACATCAAAATTAAGAGCAGTTGAACCATTTATCTACAATACGTACCGTAATAAGGACAAAGGCTTTCCATCACCCTTCGAAAACAGCAATTTGAAGCCAACAGTAGCACAAAAACCAAAGGGGGCCATGATTATTCAAATTCTACGGAATGCCCCTGGGGCACTTGATCAAGTGCAATTAATAATCCATTTATTGTTAAGGGTTAATGATACTTAGTTTCTTGTTCATGCAATGACTTATTAGCAGGGCCGGCTTATGGCATAAGCGAGGGAAGCAACCGCTTTCGGCCCCCGAATTTCGGTCTAAAATTGAGGCCCCATTGTAATGTAACTTACATATTAATATTAGAATGTTTCCAAACAAAAACACAAACTAGATACTTGGTTTAGTGGTCGCATAATATTGTCATGCTATTGTGAGTATGTGGTTCGACTCCCATGCATCTCCATAATTGCAAGCATATTTTTTTTACATTTATATTGTCATAATTATATTCTTTTAGTTTGATTTTTTGTACTTTTATCATTTTTTAAAGAAATCATAAATTTGTAAGGGTTCAATATACAAAATTTGCTTCGAGCCTCCAAAATATATGAGCCGGCACTGCTTATTAGCCCCACCAACTTTCATTAACTGTCACGGTAGAAATAATTTAAGTACCAACTATACCCTTGCTTGAAGATTCGTTTCCATGATAATGAATACTTCACATTTCGATTTCAAATAAAAAGTCAATACCATAGCATATTGCAGTAAATAAAAGCTCACCCTTCGTCTAAGTTGAGAGAGAAAAAGAAGAGAAGATAGGATTGGTCCTCCAATTCACTGTTCCCATTTTCCAAATCCTATTTTATTCATTTCATGTGTATGAGCATATTTATATTCTCATAAAATTGTTATTATTCAAAAGATATAAGCAATATCTGTAACATGAGATCCATATTCAACATATTTACTCCCTTCGTCCCAAATTGTTGTGCATGTTTCCTTTTTGGGACATCTAAAATTGTCTATATCTTTTAATTTATAATGTTTTTTATACTCCCTCCGTCCCCCTTTTAAAGTCCAGTATTCCATTTTAGGCTGTCCCTTACTAAGTGTCCATTTTGAAAAGTTAGTGGGTAAAAGTTAGTACATTTTATCATTTGCCCTAAAGTAAATTCCATTTTGAAAAGTTAGTGAGTAAAAGTGTAATGATGATGTCTCCATAGAATGTAAGAAGGAAAAGTGGAGGTAAAAGTTAATGTGAAAGGTGTAATGATGATGTTTTCTTAATAAGTTGGAGTTATCAAACGGGACACTTAAAAAGGGGCGGAGGGAGTATTCAATATGGATCTTGTTTGATAAATTTCAATTAATTTTGTTAAATAAAGATTTCGAAATCATAAAAAATTATAAATTTTCAAATATCGACAATATTTGAGAGGTCCCAAATAGGAAACAGACACAACAATTTGGGACAGAAGTATTAGGCCCCATTTTGCTAAGTAAAATAAGTACTTATTTTATGAGCTAAAGGTAATGTATTGTGAGATAATGACATGTCTTGTAAAGTGGGAAATAAGTACTTAAAAAATAAGAATCTTAGTAGAATGAGGCCTTAGTAAAATTTGGAAACCCACTTGAACATTGACGGCAGCAAGTCAGGCCAATCAGCAATGCCCGACGAAAGAATAGAAATTGTGTCTCATACAACTAAGGAAGATCGATTTGAGATAAATCTGAGTGGCGACGTTGAGAAGAGGTCAACAAGATGAGTAACTGCGAGTTAAACTGAGTAGAATCGTGGACATGGCTAGGCTTTCAACGCGGTAGGAGTTCTGGAGGATTTGAGCAAGTTTGACAGTGAGTGTGTTCGGATCTTCTTGCTTGCAAAGGCTGTAGAACAACTCAGCCTCTGAACGCTGCTCATTTGAATTGGACATGAGCTAGGAGATTAGGTTGTCCAAGGGGTTCAGATCGTGGTCACCGAGAACCGTCGCCACTTCCTCTTGTTGTATCTGAATCAACTCGGGAGCCACCCTGGGAGAGGCGGTAGTGCGCGATTAAGGTTTTTGTTTTTGGGTGGATATAGAATGAGAGTGGATTTGTAACGAGTGTGGGCCCTACTCAAGGGTGGATTTGTATATCCGGTGTTTGGATGGTTTTTTGATAAGGGAGATTTGGAGGGTGGATGTGATGAGATAAAAGGGCAAATGACTGATTTGCCCCCAGAACTCCCATTGCATGTGGTCAAATCAGTCATTTGCCCTCTTATCCCATCATATCCACCTTACACATCTCCCTTATCAAAAAACTATCCAAACACCGGTTATACAAATCCACCCTTCTTAGGCATTACAAATCCACCCTCATTCTATATTCACCCAAAAACAAAAACACTAATCACCCACTACCGCCTCTCCCATGGCGGCTCCCGGGTTGATTAAGCTAAAACAACAAGACGAAGTGGCCATGGTTCTCAACAGCCATAATGTGAACCCTTGGACAACATAATCTCCCAACTCATGTCAAATTCAAATGAGCAGCGCTCACAGGCCAAACTGATCTACGGCCTCTGTAAGCAAGAAGATCCGAACACACTCCCTATCAAACTCGCTCAAATCCTCCAGAACTCCCATTGCATTGAAAGCCAAGCCATGTCCGCGATTCTACTCAGGAAACTGTTAACTCGCCGTTACTTGTCCGTTTGACCTCTTCTCGACGTCGCCACTCAGATTTCTCTCAAATCGATCTTCCTTAGTCGTATTACAAGTCGTGTCAAAAAAAAAAAGTCGTATTACAAGTGAGGAGGCAAAGACGGTTTTACACAAGATATGCGACACGATTTTTGATCTTTCGTCGGGCATTGCTGACTAGCCTGACTTGCTCTGACTTGCTGCTGTCGATGCATGACCATTGACCTTGAAAGTGTCCCAGCATGTCCCCAAATTATCCCACTAAAATACTCAAAAAAATGTTGGACATGCATTTGAGCGTGTTCAATATGTATTCGGAGTGTGTATGTGGCCGAAACAGACAAGTGAGGAAGATTGGCATGCCCATGAATTTTAGCTAAACGTACAACAATCTAAGTAGAGAACCAACAAAACTCCATTTAACAACTACTCAAAGCAAAATGGAAGAAAACATGCTAGAAGAAAGATGTAATGTTGTACTAGTAATTACCACTTTCATATTTCATGGCTTCTTGAGTGTCAATCATTTCAAGGGCTCCCTTAGTGAGAGTCAGAAGCAACTCTGGTTCCTTTTTTGACAATTTTGCAATGACAGGCTTCCAGTCATCAAATGCACTCCAGACACGATCCGAACTATGACTAACTTGATCATCTTTTGGGAGCTCGGTGAAATCTGAGGAATCTGATGCCTTTAGTAAAAGCTCTACTAACACTGACACTACTTCCGAAGAGTAGGAGGAATATAATCGAACAAGATGTTTCAAAGCCTTTGTAATCTGTCTCATAAAACCTGTAACAAACAACAAATGGAGTAAACTTAAACTAAAGAAAGGAAAAAACAAAAACTACAAAGAACAGAAAATTTTATTGGTTCTTGCCATATTCCTCTGCACATTTTGTCCAAAAAGGCTTACGTTAAATTATTCTTCTTTCTCATAAGCACAAGAAACCAAAAAAAGGAAGGCAAAATAGCACCATTCAGCCTCCAACTTTATTCTGAATTACACTTTGAACCCTTGTGTTTCAATTGCCACAATCTCGGCCTCATACTTTTAAGCAAATACCCTTTTGGACCGTCTCGATTAGGGCCTAAATTACAGGTGAAGACACTACGTCTTTCCAAATTCCTAGGCACAGAATGTTCAAAATGCATCCTTGATCCTACCAAATCTTTTCTGTGTCTTTTAATAAGTGCATTAAAGTAACCAAAAAAAGGCTAAAGTAAAAACATTTATGCTCTATTTTCAAACAATCTCAACCCCATATTCTTAGCGAATTTCATTGTGGCCCCTGAACTCTGGGCCCACTAAACCACCGTTGAAGAGTAAAGACTTGGACCTAGGGTTGGCCTGAACATTATGGGGCCTTAGAGCACAATCAAAATCAAACTATATCTGAAGAGTCATGTCAGCAAAAGATACTCCAAGGGAGGTAGAAAACTTGCTACACTATTTTGGTGTAGCTCTCTCACATAGTACATTATAATATAAGTTATCTATGATTGGTGAATTATTTAATTTATTTGGCAACGTGAGTCCATTAAAGTCAAAGTAATAAAAAACTTCAAGTTTGAAAACTCCCATGGAATGAACTTGTTCAAACTGGCTTGTCAACTGGCCACGTGTGTCACCAAAACTAAATTTGGCCAATATTCTTATATAATTTCACTCAAATAGCTGCAGTTCTTGTATGCTAAAAAGCTGGCTGGGTCAGAGCAAAGTTCTAAAAGTACCCTGCAAATGTATTTCCAGGTCTCAATGACAATATACAAAAGTATAACCAATGGTCATTCATTTTCAATACAGGAATTAAAATGGCACCTTTGGAAAGGAAGCTAGGAAAGATACATCATACAAATAATTTAAAAGTCCAGCAGCCAGAATATATAAATCATGCCTCAACATAAGACAGGCAATCGAAAGCTAGAAAAAATGGAGACCGCCATACATGCCTGAAGATTTACAACATAACACTACAGGGTCTTACTTGCAGATTTTGAAGATTGTTGCTTCCCAGCCATGAGAGAGAGAAACTTATTACGCCCGCAAAGACGTTCACAGTGTTTAATCCCTGCAAAGGAAGTGATGTCATAGAGCATAGAGCAATAAAAAAGTTCGAATTGTTCCATGCAAGAGATAAATAAATATGACTCTTATTCTTATTGCATTTCATCCCAAGGTGTCCCAACTACTTGAATTGGAAACCAACAACCATCTAAAACATGACCATGTAATTTGTTTGCAAGAGGTAAAAACAAACACAAATAAACAAAAAAAGATAGCTCATTTTGAAAGTAGTCTCCTAATTTGAATTTGGCGGATCTTGATTTTTCTAGTACATATGAAATGAAAGCAACTTCATAGGCGATTATGCAGAAAAGATCCACAGAAATTTCTTCCTAATGCCCATATATGCACAAAAGAAAGGAAAGCACTAACAAACTGCTTCTGTTGCTCTTGCTTTAGTACATGTCAATGCATCGTTACTAAGAACATGCATGTTACTGATACAGACAACTATGTCTACAAATTGCCGATCAATAAAAAAACTATGTCTACAAATACCAGACCTCTCAGAACCAAAGCCAAACATCATACAAATAGAGATGAAAAATGCAAACATGGAACTTAGAACCTCTCGAAAACGCTTTAAAATGCATATGGAGATTTGAACCCAGACCTCTCAGAACCAAAACTCTAATATGATTTAAGACCAACAATTGTTCCAAAAGCTTATGTTATTAGGATATGTTTTCAACATGTTTGTCAAGCTATCCAACACTAGGATTCAAACAAGAATTGTACTCATGGGAGAGTCTTTTGAGCTACAGGTAACAACCAGAAAAATGGAAAGGATACAAGGGGAATAAAGACAAAATATTCATTCAATCTAACAAAGAACCAATAGATGGAAAGAAAAATCCATACATACGTTTCTCCTTGGCTAGAGAAGAATTTGATCTTGTAGCCTGCTTGATTTTCAAACCAATAGCTAATTCAAACAGTCTAGACTTGATTTCTTTTCTGAGATTAGCAGTTCCGTCTCTGTGGGATGGAATAGACTTCTTTTGAGGCTCCCAATAATAAGACTTCAACCAATCAAGTGCCTGAATTGCCCAAGGTATACACTATCAATTAAGTTTCAACACAGTAAATCCCAAGGCATGGTTACCAATCATAAGATATGCGGAATGTAAAATTCCCGACTTCTAAATGCTTAATTACGTGGCCTAGAAGGATCATAATCCAAGTAAGAATTGAACTGATAATATGTGTCAATTGCCTTGATCCTCATCTCAATCGGATTAGCAGTACAACTACGAACGAACTTTAGAAATGACTAAGGTCATTTTCCCATGCCAATTTTATGTTATCAACTTCGGGGGAAATATTAGCATGGTTGTGATCATCTTGCCGAAAAGAGTCGCTAGAGACTTTTCAGGGCAAAGTTCGGGGTCAAATGGCCATTTTGCAAGACAATTAAGGCAACATCTGATTGGCAGTACAACTTTCTCAAGTTCAGGATTTTTCCTCGAAAATCTGACAATGCCACGATGACCCTCATGTTGAAATTAGCCTATGTTGAACTTTTGGGATTTTTCGGAGAGTTGGACCCAGACCGATATGTCAGAACCAGATTGAAGTTTTCAAAACAAGTGTTACATGTGTCGCGACATGGGAAACTATGGTTGAAACTTTTTCTTGGTGACTCATTCTTGACCTCCCTATAAATATGTGTGTATACATGTATATACCACATAAAAGTAAGTAAATTTTAAAAATAACAGGGAATAAAAAGAGAAAAGAACGAGAAGAAGCAGAAGCAGAACCAGCACCCCGT
>BPLS01019692.1:0-12068 GCA_019656275.1 Rhododendron kiyosumense
ACTTGGCGACATTTGATTGGCCATTTATTGTGCCCTATTTATTAGGTTCCGCAACACGTGGCAACTTGTGATTGGCTGGAAATTTTACATGCCTACAGATGCCCCCTCGAGATTTGCTCATGCACGAAAGTGAGTAGATCTCGAAAATGTTGACTTGATTTGATTTGATACCGAAAATTTGTGTACTCGGTAATTTTTTTTGGCTTGAGATTGACTCAATGTTGACCTGGTTTAAATTGATGCCAAAAATTTGTGTATTCAGCAATAATTTCTTCTGCTTGAAACGTGAAGTGAGCTTGATCCTCCAAAATTTACCTAACAACCCGAGTTAAAAATCCATAGTCAGTCATGACTTGAATTTATCCTCAGAGGCAACAATATGCGAGAGCCCAATTTTTTGTGGACTGAAGCTTGATAGTCCAATAATTGTAACGCGCGGAAAACTTGTGCCCACGAATTGATTCAGTGAAATCGGCTTGCCAGTAGATTGCCGATTAAAATCAAACACCACACGAGGATCCATTTGGCATATGCCGCATATCCGTGCTTGTTTTCACTGCTCGGAAATCGAAACACTGCTTGAACAGAAACGTGTTTGAATAGGAGTAGAATTTCCAAGTCCTTTTTCAATTAGGAGTCCATTTTGTCTTGTTCTCTATATTGAGGAGAATAACAGCCGAATCCCCACAATTGAATGCACAATTCAGTAAAGAATTTCTGAGCCAACATTGTAAGCCTTCTTCCTTTTGTCTCTTCCTTTTTGTCTTTCTGCTTTTTTTTTACCAAGCAAACACTGTACCCTCAATGTTTTCTAAGCACGACCGATAACCAAACAACGTGGCCCTCTTTTTTAACCTTTTCTTTATGAGCTTCCTAAACACCAGTGGAAAGTCCATGGAGTACGTACACTGTCTTCTTGCACACAACTCAGTCTTCCCGGAAAATAATTTCGCTTTCCTCTGAACGCAATGCTTATGATCACCAGAACCACTTTGCTTTCTCTGATTTTGGAGGCTTCGTTGATAAAAAATATTAGGGCCTGTGAATCCTTTTTCTCTTTATCTTGTCACGACCTTGTTTGCATAAATTTTGACCGCACATAATAAGGAGCCAAGGAATTTAACCCATTGAAATATTTTGTTCCTTTCTGCAGCACGATCAGAGACTTTGCTGGTTAGCTAACTTATTTTGAACTCTTTTTTTTATCAGGCTGTCATGTTTCTGTTTTGGTGAACGTCGACCGCGCAAAGCATGACTTCAGGCCATGCGGGTCCAAAACATGTGAACCGCAATTCAGAATCAGAAATTTTTTTCGAAACCGAGTAAACCCTTTATTTTCTGTGGCAAAAAAAAGTCGTAACAGCAACACAACTTTTCTCTGAATTTCTGATTACATGAAATCATGAACTTGTGTGGATAATAATTTCGCAATAGCAATAGAATAGCTGGCAATCATTTTATCCATCACTATCGGGTTCTGCACGGCCACTGCAACAGCTTCTATGCCACAGCTTCTAGTCCCATGAAAGGAAAACACTCCGATATGAACTTGAATGGCCAATAATTTTATAAGAGCAAAGGGCAGTCCTTATAATCAGGGAGAATGATGTCTTTGCAAAATCATTACTCATCTGACTAATGCCCCTTCGATTTCGATTATCACAGCTCATTGATTGAATTTTCTTTCCTCTGTTCTTGCAGATACAAAGAATTTGTTGCTTCATCAGAGAACATTTGGGTCTCACTTTTTTTAACAGTATTTTCACCTATCTTAATTTTAATAGCCACGCATTGGATTGTTTTACGTTTCTGACTATTTTTTTGGTTGCAGACTCGGGATTTGTTGCTCCTTCAAGTTTTAAGCTCCGTAGTTACTGCCTCTTCGAACTTTAAGGCTCCATTGCTGTTATTTCTTCGAGCACTGCTCCGCCGTTTCTTCGAGCTTTAGGCTCCGCAACTTCTTCGAGCTCTGCTCCGCAGCTTCCTCGAGCTCTGCTCCGCAGCTTCTTCGAGCTCTGCTCCGTGAAGAGATGGCCTTGTTCAACGATCACTCGATAGATGATCATCAATTTATGTCCATCAGTTATGAAGGCGCTGCCCCAGCAACTCAGGTTGACCTCTGGGTTCATGATCTAGCCATTGGAGCTCTTGCACTAAATTGGGATCTTTCTCCCGATTCTCACCATCTCTCACGATGGTATACTGAATCAATTCGAGAACTATTTAACCATGGGAAGTCCACTTTTATCTCCGACGATGCACTATTACTGCGATCATCTCTCCACAAGAAGAACAATGATTCTGAGCACTTCTTTTTGTTAGGCGATCGAATCATCAACGGAGATGCTAAATGGGGTATCACGACTCCTCAGTTTGGGGAAATATCTTTCATTGATGGATATTGGGAGTGGTTAGAAGATGTGCTCGCATGGAATAAAGACATGCTAACTAGTGCGAAGATATATGACGCTGTCTTTGCATCCTTATTTACTTATGTTCGCAACACAAACCTTATTCGCTCATTTTGCGAGCTTTGGTGTCCTTCAACAAATAGTCTACACGTAACAATCGGAGAGGTGTCCATTTCCCTATGGGACCTACGCCTAACTGGGGGACTTTCAATTGATGGAATCTTCTATGACGAGGTTGTGCCTTCTGCTAGAGAACTCACTGGTGTTGACAAAAAAGACGTGCCACTTCTTCCTCCAAGTTGCAAGTACTTATTTTTGGCGTACCGCAAAATTTATTGTGCAAGCGAGACTTCAAATGTTACTGTGCATGACTGGGTAAAGTTCTGGTTTAAAGAGGATCCCCGTTACAAATAGCCGCCTGCTAGAGTTCAAAAGAAAAGGTTGAGCGAGCCTAGGACATCCAACAATCCAACTGGCTTTATTGGAGACAAAAAGCCGCGCTCCAAAGATACAGAAAAGGTCTTTGACGACTTGGGTGTTGAGAAGGACATGAGAGAAGAAATCAATTTGGCTGCTCTTCTATCTTGTTGGCTATGTGTTTTTGTGCTGCCTAACAAGGAGATTGATCAAATTCGTCCAGGCGTCTTCAAAGTAGCAAGTATGATGGCTCAAGGAAAGAGGTTTTCTTTGGCAATACCTGTCCTTGCGAGCATATACCATAGTTTGAGAGAGATCACATCTTCACCTAATCCAAGCAAATGTGGTGCAGCGTTTCCCATCCATTATGTTTATGGGTGGCTTGGTCGTTATTATGACAGTTACTTCTTGTCTGCTTCCACAAAATTTGCATGTGGTGCTCGGATGGTGAGACTTGCCGGGGAAAAGAAGGCTAAATATTTTAGTTTTCAAGAAGCTTGTGATCTTTTGAAGAGCATCACACCATCGACTCTATCGCTCTTAGCCCTGGGTAAACCACGACAAGGAATTGTCACCGACCATGGAAAGCATTCAGACTCTTGGAATGATTACGTCATCAGTCTCAGATCAAGCTATTTAACTCTTCGTCGTAGTAATGAGCATATTGTTGAGCCATATAGCCCTCACCGATTTGCTAGACAATTTTGATTTTGTCAAGACACTCCTGGAAAGTTAAGAGAAGAGCTCTCAATCGGCACTTTGGAGGCAATATACCAACTTTGGGAGTCTTGCATGAGATTAAACACGAGGGCTGATTTTATGATTCCGTTGCATTCATCTGAAGGCCTAGCCACCAAAGAGTATGTCGAGTGGTGGGAAAAATCTTCGAGCAACTTCTGTAGGGATAAACTTGCATGTGAGAAGCCAAAGTCACCTCTTGTTGCTCCAAAAGGGAGGAACGTCATCACACTTCGCACAATGAAGTCAAAGTTGTCTACAGAAGTTACTCCACCTTCTTCAAAATCTAAAGAAAAGGAAGTGACCAACGCGGTAACCAAAGAGAGTAAGAAGGCCGTAGAAGTCAATCCAAAGACTCATTTGATTATTCCAGCGTCTAAACCAAAGCCTATTGTTGGCCAGACTTCAGAACCAACAGGTGAAAACAAGAAGAGGACCACCCTAGCTCTTTCAGAAGGAAGTAGTTCCGACAAAGAGGAGTGCCATTGGAAGCGTTCGAAAAAGAAAGCAGCAGACTCTGATTCGCGATTGAAAGAGAAAGTGACGGTTTCTGATTTGGCGAATTTGGACTATAATTTGGATGGTATCCTTGATGATTTGCCGGACACTTCAAACCATGTTGAGGTTTTGGGTATACGAGTAAGCTTTAATCACTGCATTCTTTTGTTCTTTACTTTGTTTATTTTTAAAGAAGTTTGGAATTTTCTCATCAAATTTCTTAATGAGTTATTTCCCCCTGCAGTTGGAAAACCAGTTTGCATCAGATGAGCGTGAATGTTCTGTTGATGGTCCAGACCCTTTTGATCTTGCTTTGCAATCAAAACATAATTTTGTATCTGGGGCAATCCATGTTCCATCTACTTCCAAGCCTTCTACTTCCAAGCTTCCTATGTTCGGTCGTGCAGCGCCGTCGACTATTACTGCATTTGATACGGGGAGTATGATCAGTTGCGGTCGTCTTTTGGCCGCGAAGATTTATGATAGCAATATTAAGAGTATCTTGGGAAAAACTCCTTTTGAGAAGCTAACATCTTTAAGACCAAAACTGCAAGTAATTTATGCTGAATTTTCGAAGCTTGAATTGGATTATTCCCCACTCCAAACTCAAGTGGAGAAATATATCCAGAATACCACCAACTATGTTTCCATGAGATCGAATTTTGCTAGCGGGATGACTTCAAATGTGAAGGAGCGACGATTGGCAGATGTTGATACCAAGAGAGGTCAACTGATGAAGGAGCTAGATCAGTTGGACTTAGAGGCGAAAAAGCTTAGAGAATCCCTCGAAGGGATTGATGCACAAAGAGCTCAGAAGCAGCATGGTTTCTCAACTTTACAAGAAGAGCAGGCCATTATAGAAGCGACTGAGGTGATGGAGCCGGCGGACATGGAAGTGGCTAACAATTTGGAGCGACTTCTAAAGTCCGAGCTGGAAGAGATCCAGAATTTGGCTTGGCTGGACTAGTTTTCCTTTGTCATATTTCATTTATTTAGGCTTGTTTGGTTTACTAAATGGATGTTCAATTTTTTAGCAAACCATGCCTTTGCATTTATGATGTTTTAGTATAAGACAATCACCTTATTATTTAAATAAAGTTTTTCTCATACTTTTAGCCATTCACCGTTTATTCTCTTGCGAGCCATGAATAGCATAGTTGTGGTTGAATATATATATTTTTTGATGGATTGACTGAACTTAAGAAAAATTCTCAAATTGCCTACGTACCCTTGGAAGGGATCAAGTTCAAACGTAGTTCAAACGTAAATTTTTTTTTTTTTAATGACTGAGCTCGAATTCAAGCTGCCTACGTACCCAAAATGGGATCAAGTCAAAACGTAGTTCATTTTTTTGATTTTTTTTAGGGCCGTGCACAGTTTTAGCTCATGCGGGCCAGGAGCAACATGCAGTTTAGGCTCATGCGTCATGGAGTAGCGCTTGTTCTTCAAGGGTAGTAGCGCTTCAAGAATTTGCCATTTATGGGGCCAACTCTTAGGCCATCTTCAGCAACCACTTTGTAGGCACCACTTGAGTAAACTTCTTGCACCACATATGGTCCATCCCACTTGGAAACGAATTTACCACCGATTTTATGGGTGGTATTAATGGGCCTTCTTACAGCAAGAACCAAGTCCCCTTTCTGAAAAGAATGAAGGCAAACCTTCTTGTTGAATGACTTTGACATGCGGGCTTGATAGCATTCAAGACGTTGCTGTGCCTCCAGCCTCTTTTCGTCAAGTGCCTCTAGTTCTTCAAGGCACAAGCGAGCATTGTCTTCATGAGTGAGGCCTTCTTGAATGGCAACCCTTAAAGATGGAATTTGACGTTCGAGCGGCAAAACAGCTTCCACGCCGTACACTAGTGAATATGGAGTGGCTTGTGTAGGCGTTCGATACGTGGTTCGATAAGCCCAAAGAGCTTCTTCCATTCTCTCAGGCCAATCCCTTCTTGCTTTAGCAACCACCTTCTTCAATATGTTCCCAAGAGTCTTGTTGAATGCTTCCGCAAGACCATTTGCAGGTGGGTTGTACATAGTAGAAGTGTGCTGCTTGAAGCCAAATTTCTGACAGAGTTTGGTCATTGCACTGTTGTAGAAGGACTTCCCATTGTCTGTGATGATGTAACGGGGTACACCATATCTAAAGATGAGATTGATACGGATAAAGTTGACAATATTTTCCTTCTTCACTTCTTTCAATGGAATGGCCTCCGCCCATTTGGAGAAATAGTCAGTCCCAGCTAAAATGTATAAGTGGCCACCAGAAGACTTTGGCAAAGGCCCCACGACATCTAGCCCCCATGCATCAAAAGGCCACGAAGCGACAGTTGGATGAAGCAGTTCTGGCGGTTGATGTATAAAGTTGGCGTGAATTTGGCAAGCATGACATCTTTTAGCGTACTCCATGCAATCCTTGACCATTGTCAGCCAGTAGTAGCCCATCCTTTTGATTCGAAAATGAAGTTTGGGGCCAGATTGATGAGCGCCGCATATTCCAGAGTGAGCTTCTTCCAAAGCTTGCTTTGCCTCGTTTTCTCCAAGGCAACGGAGGAATAACCCTTCAAAAGATCGACGATAAAGTGTGTCGTTGTAGTAGATGAATCGAGGGGCGCGACGCTTCACATCCGTTCTTCTATGTGGATCATCGGGCAATTTTCCATGTTGCAGATAATCAATGAATGGTTGGCGCCAATCCTCAATTTCAATTTCCAAAACTGAGACAATGTTCACTTCCCTTTCACCACCGTTTTCACTTTCAAAGATTGGCGGTATGACCCAACTTCGGCATATCGGAACATGCGTTTCATGGTCAGGAAGAGCAAGAATAGAAGCAAGCTTTGCAAGTGCATCTGCCTGCCTATTTTCCCCACGTGGTACATGCTCTAGAGTAACATCACCAAGCCATGCAATCAAACGACGCGCGTAGTTATTGAGAGGCATAAGTTCAAGCTTCCTCACTTCGTAGACGTCAAGAAACTGGTTAATGATCAACATTGAATCTCCATATACCTTGAGTTGCAAGTGCTTTGCTTCAACCGCCATCTCCAGCCCAAGAATGAGAGCTTGGTACTCAGCCTCGTTATTTGAACAATTTTGTGTGAGAGTGAAAGCATATGGCAAGACATCTCCTTCTGGGGAAATAAATACCACACCAGCGCCTGCTCCACTTCGATGAGACGCCCCATCATCGTAAGTTGGTACCTTCGTAACCGTTCAAACACTTGTCTTAGATCATGAAGATGGTCGGCTCGTCTCTTTGTCTTCACGACTAAGTCATCGACGTAACACTCTACATATTTATGGAGTACATCATCGAAGATCTTTTGCATCGCTCTTTGGTATGTGGCACCTGCATTCTTCAAGCCGAAAGGCAAAACTTTGTAACAGTAGATGCCTTTAGGTGTGCGAAAAGCTATGAACTCTTCATCTCGCGGAGCCATGCGGATTTGATTGTAGCCAGACGAACCATCCATGAATGACAAAACTTCATGTCCAGTAGTAGCATCGACCATGAGCTCAGGTATAGGAAGTGGAAAGTCATCCTTAGGACAAGCATTATTCAAATCACGAAAGTCAACACAAACTCGGATTTGCCCATTTTTCTTCTTTACTGGGACTATGCTTGAAATCCAGGTGGGGTACTTGACTTCTCGAATGAAACCAGCTTTAATGAGTTTATTGATCTCCGCTTCAATTTTGGGAACCAAGTCAGGCCGAAAGCGTCTCTGAGATTGCTTGACAGGTCGAACGCCATGCTTCACTACGAGATGGTGAACAGCAACTCTTGGGTCTAACCCTGGCATTTCCGTGTAATTCCAAGCAAAGACGTCTTTATACTCTCGCAGGAGTTCAATGTAAGCAATTTCTTCTTCAGGAGTGAGCGAGGCACTTATGTAGGTTGGTCGTGGGTCATTTTCAGTCCCTAGGTTGATCTCTTTTAAATCGTCAATGGTGGACTTCACACCTTCTTCCAACTCTTGTGGAGCATCTTCAGCATCCTCCTCTGCTTGGACTTCATTACAAGAAGCTGTGATATGGAATGAGGAAGCGAAACATCCTTCATTAAGGCCATCTTTCAACCCCCTAGAAGGTACCTTAGTTAAAACCACAGTTTGTCGCTTTACTTTCAGCGATTCATCGTCCATTGCCACAATAAGAGTAGTATGGCGTTCCATGCGAGAGGGTATTTTGCTCTTCAACTTCTTATCATCTTCTGACAAGAGAGCAATCTTCTATTTTGAAGCCTTCTTGATGGTAGTATTTGAGACACCCAATCGGCAATGCACAGACTTTCGAGGAGCGTTTGATGAGGACGCCTCCTTCGGTAGACTTAATCTACTGTGGATAGACTCGCACAACTTAAAAGGTGTAGGGCTTTCACTTGGCGGCCCTAATCGGCTTTGAATGGATTTTCTCATGCGAGATGATGAAACTACTTCACTTTGGGGCGCCAATCTGTCAAAGATTGACACTTGAGATTTCGGAGCACTCAAGCGGTCAAAGACAGATGTCTTAGATGAAACTGATGAAGTTCCTTCTTCCGCCGTGATGTAATTATTGGTGGATTTCCTTATGAAGATGCGAGCAGGAGTAGGTGCAGTATATCCAAGGCCTGCTTGAGATTCCTTGACAGTGTATCCCTTCTGTTTGAGCATGTTTTGAGTTGAGTTCAAACCATGTACCTTTTCGCCAGTCACCTCAGGCAAGAGTTTCCCTAGAGCAGTCGAATCTTTATGATTATGTCCAGCCTTTGCAAGAAGCTTGTAGGCATTGGGATCAAAGCCATTTGTCCGTTGTGAAGGCAAGTAGTCATTTTCCACTACGGGGCTATGCACAGCTCGAACAAATCCTTTTAAGGGTGGAGCAACCTTGGCTTTGTTGAGGTTAGCGACTGGAAGTGTTAATCCATCTAAGGCTGACTCTTCTCCTTTCTTCACTTTTGGCACAAAGTGAAGTACAGGTGTCCCTTTCTTCTTTGATGCTTCTTTTACAAGATGACTGACACCTTGATCAATTTTCTCCTTCTCCTTAGTTAGAATATTTGTCT
This sequence comes from Rhododendron kiyosumense, assembly GCA_019656275.1. Lineage (NCBI taxonomy): Eukaryota > Viridiplantae > Streptophyta > Magnoliopsida > Ericales > Ericaceae > Rhododendron > Rhododendron kiyosumense. Next base: position 9,111 of record BPLS01019692.1, read on the forward strand.
TACTAAGTTGCAAGTCATTGGCTTTGGATTGCTTATAGCTTGATGAAGAGGCAGCAGGTTCCAACTCTGTCAACACCACATTTGCTAAGTAGAATTTATCATCAGCAAAATGGGACTCGGCTTCGCTAAAGGGTTTATCATCAGCTACCACTTTCTTTATCACGCCATCTTTGCAGTACTTGAAGCACTGATGGAGGGTTGATGGGACGACGCTATTCTCGTGGAGCCACGGCCGCCCTAAAAGCATGTTGTAAGAAGTCTTGGCGTCAATGACATGAAGTGATACACTTGAAGTCATATCATCGATGAGCAAGTCGAGACGAATCACGCCAATAGCTCTTTGCCCCCCTTGATTGAATCCTTGGATCATGAGACGACTAGGTGCTAGTTCGTCTATAGGGATGCCAAGTTCCTTCATGGTACGAAGCGGCAAGATGTTAACTGTGGATCGACCATCCAAGAGTACCCTATTGACCCTCTTTTCGCACATGTATCCAGTGACAAAGAGCGGGCAATTATGTGATATGTCACCAAGCAGCAAATCCTCGTCAGAGAGTGTAATGCTTCCAACGCAAGCAAGACAATCACTGACACAACTTGTAGAGTCAGTCTTGATTGGAGTATCTTTCGGTAACTCAAGCTTTGGATCCTCAATTTCTTCGACACTCACAGTGTTGCATGAAGATTCAAAAAGACCAGAGTTGCGAATTTTCTCAGGAAGGAAATCCCATAGGGTAAAAGGAGCACGTAATTTTCGGACAAGCGTGTCTTCTTGCTGATTTGAGGATATTTTCTTCGACTGCTTCTTTCTTTGTTGCCTTCTCACACGCATTCTTTTGGGACTCAGCTTTGGTATTGCAGCATGGGGATACTACACACTTGATGCGTGCTTCTTCTTTTTACGAGTGACAAGGGTCCATCCTTCATCATCCGCGTCCTCAACTTTTGTGTTGGTAGAGATGTTGCCCCCAGACTGTTGAATTGAAGGGCATCGTACTACTTCAATTGGATCAAATGACCCAAATTGAATCTTCACCCTTGGTGACGCTTTAAGCTGAAGAGTGTCATTTTGTAGAGTAACTACAGTCTGATTTGTAGCTACAGTTTCGTTTTCTTCCTCCAAGACAATCTTCCCTTAGCTTGCTAGCTCTACTATCCTTTCTTTAAAGACGAAGCACCGTTGAGTGGGGTGGCTAACCAAGCGGTGGTACTTGCAGTAATTTGGATCATTCACCTTGTTAGCCTCCGCAGGTCGTTTCATCTCTGGGAGCTCAATGAGTTTTAGATCTAGCAATTGATCAAACATTGAAGGGACCTCTGAATCTGGAAATGGATACACCTTTTCTTGCATCTCTTTCAACGTAAGCCTCCTTTTCTCCTTCACCTGTGGAGGAGTTAACTTCTCTACTTGCTTTGTCTTAGGTCTAGTAGAGATTTTGAAGGGTGCAACACTCATTGTCATGGAATCCTTCTTTTCTCCTTTGACTATGGGTTTGCCCCCTTTGTGAACGTCTAGCTTATTTCCTACGGTGCGAGAATCTTGCGTTTTGCGAGAGTCTTGTGCTGGTAGGCCTTGCCTTCTATTTGCTGCAATGGTGAGTTCCATGTCATAAGCTCTAGAAGCCAACTCCTCAAAGGTTTTAGGTAGAATTCCTTGAAGAATGTATTGTAGATCCCATTGCATGCCTTTGATACACATCTCGATTCCGGAAGTTTCAGACAGTCTATCCTTGCAGTTTAGACTCACGTGCCGCCATCTATTGATGTAATCAATGACAGGTTCATCATTCCATTGGCGAGCATTCGTAAGCTCGAACATACTGACAATACGGCGAGTGCTGTAACAACGGTTAAGAAATTCTTGTTCTAGCTGCTCCCAACTTTCAATCGTGCCAGGCTCAAGGTCACAATACCAGTCGAAAGCATTGCCTTTTAGCGTTCGAACAAACTGCTTGACGAGAAGATCACCATCAGTTCCAGCATTGCTGCACGTTTCAACAAAATGGGGCAATGTGTTGTTTTGGATTGCCCTTGCCATCAAATTGCTGAAACTTCGGTGGTTGATAACCAGTGGGCATCTTCAAAAGGTCGATCCTTCTAGTATATGGCTTAGCATAAGTAGAAGAAGATTTTGGCGCCTCCTCGTACTTTTGCTTGATGGTGCCTAAAATGAAATCCTTCAATTGGTCTATGGGAATCGAACCACTACCAGAAAGTGTGAACTCCTCAGGTACCACCTTATTTTTGCCTGAGGACTCAACTCGACTTGAATCCCCTTTACTTTCTACTTTGCTCTTGAGGTAGGCGATTTCAACATCACGTTCTTCTAGGATTTTTGACATTCCCTCAACTGTTTTGGACAAGTTAGCGACTTATTCTTCTAGGCTGACCGCATTTGTTGTCATAACATCCATGACTGAAGAACTGATAGTCTTGGTGGGAGCATCAAATTTTGACTGAGGAGTGTTTTTAGAAGAATCAGAGTCAGAACTTCAACTGCTTAAATAGCCATCTTCTAGATTCTTCTGAATTTCTGAACCAGACTCCTGAGGCATAGAAGGATTTTCAATGTCGGTTGCCACATCCTTCATTGCTTCTATGGTAGAAATGACATCCCTTCCTTCTGGTGAGCTTGGCGGTGCTTTCGGTAGATCAGCCTCAGACTCGGGATTTAATTTTGGTGAACTTGGGGGTGCCTTCGGTAGATCAGCCTCAAATGTGGGGTTTGATTTAAACAAAAGTGAGGCTTCGGCAGTATCCGCAGCAGCAATTTTCACCTTGCTTCGAGTTGTTGGATCAACACTTTTAATGTGAGATCCAGAGCCAAATTTGGTAGTGGCAACCTTCACCTTGCTTCGAAGTGTTTCACCAACACCTTTAGCGTGAAATCCAGAGCCAGTTTTTGCAGCGGTTGAAGACTTGGAGCGTGCAACCGGAGCTTGAGGAGCTTTTGAATGG
>BPLS01019695.1:0-16826 GCA_019656275.1 Rhododendron kiyosumense
TTATAATAAGAAGTTCAATGGCCTGAGTTCCAAACAAATGAGAGTCAAGAGACATCTACCCATTTGTCTTCTGCTCACAAATCTTCCACTATAGTTCAACTAAACTAACTTTGTTTTAGTAGCTCTTGGCCAATCAAATAACATTCAAATATGTAAGTCCTGATATCTTGTTATCTTGTGCAGGTTTAAGGATGTGCCCGGGCTCAATAAAGTGTGCCTGAGGCGCAATAAAGCTGTTAAACAGGTCAAACTTTGAGAACTTGTCCCGAACACTCCCGAATTCCGATTTGCGAGTGGTTTGAACAGTTAGAAAGCTTGTTCAATTTACTTTATAACCCACGTATTTTGGATCCAAAATTTTTTGTACAATAAAAGACTTGAATGTTTTATCCTAAGTGGTTCAAAAAATAATTCATTTAAGTAAAATGCTCACATTTCACTCATTTTAAATCGTATCGAGACCCATTATATATCAATAAATAGAGTTTTTAGGGTACTAAAAGATGTTGAAATCCAACCACCAAAAAATTTAAGTTTCATTTATGAAAGAGGGGTAGAAAGAAGGCTAGCACAAAAATTGTTGGAGCCGTTAGGCTAAAACACGTACTTGAGAGGTTTTTGTGGTGATAGTGTGTCAATTGATTGGGTGGAGATGAAGTAAAAATACAGTGGTGAACTTATAGCGGTCAAGGTGTTTCTGACTGTACTAAACTTGCGCATAAACTTGCGCCTGGGGCGCAATGAAGCTGCGAAAAAGGTTAAACTTTGCGGACTTGCCCCGGACACTCCCAAACTCCGATTTTTGCGTGATTTGAACAGTTAGAAAGCTTGTTCAATTTACTTTTTAACCGAAGTATTTTGGATCCAATAAATTTTGTACATTAAAAGACGTGTTTATTCTATTCTAAGTGGTTCAAAAAAATGTCATTTCGGTAATATGCTCGCATGTCACTCATTTTAAATCGTATCGACACCCATTATATATCAATAAATAGAGTTTTTAAGGTACTAAAAGATGGTGAAGTCCAACTACAAAAATGCATTGAAGTTTGGTTCATAAAAAAGGGGTAGAAAGAAGGCTAAAAAAAATCGTTGGAGCCACTTGGCTAAAACACATTCTTCATTTCATTCGGTACTCAAATACCTCTTATGTATTTCTTTGTTACTCAAGTGCATGTTCTGGAGAGTACATAGTGCATCTACACTCCTCCTAAGTCGTGGTGAAATCGAGAACGCAACAAAACTTGAGAATGTTTCTAAAACGAGAACACCGAAAATGATTGAAGGTTATTCTATATATTTTAATCTAACTCAACCACACTATAATGCATCGAGAATATTCTCTGCTGATGAATATAAAAAATAAAAAAAATTATATTCTCAAGGTAGATTCACCACTGCATCAAAACCACCACATCTGTCTAACAGAATCGTCAATCACTTAGAAATTGTGGTGCGAAATTTTTTAGAATTGAGATAAATCTCAGTAACTTCCGAGCTTGGCTTTCATTTTTAGATGAAGAAAATTCTAGTTCATTTATTTGGAGCTTCGGAGGTGGCCATCATGGTTAAGGTGGTTGTGAGGTGATTTGAAAAATTCTTAAAAGTACCAAACTTCATATTTCTCGAATTTCGTTAAAGTAAGAATTTCTCAATGATTTTGATGTTGGTGGTGGTGGCCGTGGGGGTCGTACGAATCGTGATATGGTGAAGCGAAGAAACTTGAATTGAATACTCTCAGTCTTTTTGAATCGAGTATATTGTGAACGTTGTTTTGGGGTGGTGGAAGTTTTGAAGTGTAAACGATGAGCTTTAAGACTGAAAATACTCTAAATCCAAACAATTTAGGAAAAGTTCTCAACTTTTTAAAATTGTCAAATAGGCTACATGTGTTCTTTGTTAGTGGTTATTATGTCCCCATTGTGAAGGCGGTAGATATTAATATTGCAATCATTTTAAACTTGTTTAGTTTGTTGTTGGGTAATGGTACAGTGGTGTAGTACTTGAGAGGTTGTCGTGGTGATAGTGTGTCGATTGGTTGGGTGGAGATGAAGTAGAAATACAGCGTTGAACTTATATCGGTCGAGGTGCTTGCGACTGTACTGAAGCGATGAAAAGGCGGCTGTCAAATTCCGATAGCGGTGGTAGTTTTGTACTCTAAATGGTGAAGTGATAGTGTTGGCGGCGTAGGCGATCAAATTTTGCTTCGTAAATGTACAAGTCTCGCCATTGGGAAATCCTTATGATGAAATGGTTTCCGACAATTTGATGATGTGTGGAAAGCCCTACTGATGCAGCGGAAGCTAATGACGAACGAAACTATTTAATCGAGTCTGAAATCCGTTGATTCATAACGAATACCCGGAGATCAAAATCCTTCTCTAAACCTGTTTAGTCAAAGAATACCCAGGAATAAAGGTATCAAACAATTGGTTGATTCACACAGAATACCCAAAAGTTGGCATAAAAGAGAACACTCTTTATAACTTTATTAATTATCAAAAACTGAATCGCCCTAAGGCTTACAACTCAATTTATAGTAGGAGAAACCCTACACACTAAGAAATAAAAAAAGGAAACTACCAAGGTTAGAATCCAGTCTTCTTAATCAAATAATTCTTAAAAGGAAACTAAATAAACTAAATTGAAAAACTAAATAATGTAGACACTTATTTCAATAATTGCAAGATTTCTAACAAAGTAAATAAAAAAAAAAGGAACTTTAAATAACATATAATCTCTTTTCATTCTGCATCACCTACAAACTTAGTGAAACTATTATGGAATTGACGACTACCATATAATTAGGGATGTGCGTATGTGTGCTGAATGGAACTTCGAATGTGTAGAGGGGTAGGGAAACGTATTTTAGCCTTTTTAACTCCGATGATCTTTGAATCGTCCTGCTTTTGATCAACTTTTCATAAGCTAAACTTGTCATTTTCATTGGTTGTTTTAGTTACTTTTTAATACTTTGAAAACCTTATTAATCGCTGTATAATTGGTCCTGATCGATTAAAAATGGGAGGGATGCGAGCGTTTTACCAAAATGAATAGTTTTTTTAACCAATTGAGAGTAAAATGGAGACGTCTTTTGATGTATAATTATTTTTGATCCAAACTACTTGGGTTGGAAAGTGCATTGAACAAGCTTTCTAACGGTTCAAACCACGCGCAAAACGGAGTTCGGGAGCGTCCGGTGCAAGCTCGCAAAGTTTAACCAGTTGTGCAGATTTGAGGATGCGCCCGGGGCGCGTAAACATGCGCCTGGGGCGCAATGATGCTGCGAAAAAGGTCAAACTTTGCGGACTTGCCCCGGACACTCGCGAACTCCGATTTTTGCGTGATTTGAACCGTTAGAAAGCTTGTTCAATTTACCTTTTAACCCAAGTATTTTGGATCCAATAAATTTTGTACATAAAAAGACGTGTTTATTCTATTCTAAGTGGTTCAAAAAAAAGTCATTTCGGTAAAATGCTCGCATGCCACTCATTTTAAATCGTATCGACACCCATTATATATCAATAAATAGAGTTTTTAAGGTACTAAAAGATGGTGAAGTCCAACTACAAAAAGGCATTTAAGTTTGGTTCATAAAAAAGGGGTCGAAAGAAGGCTACAAAAAAATCGCTGGAGCCACTTGGCTAAAACACATTCTTCGTTTCATTCGGTACTCAAATACCTCTTATGTATTTCTTTGTTTCTCAAGTACATGTTCTGGAGAGTACATAGTGCATCTACACTCCTCCGAAGTGTCGGTGAAACCGAGAACGCAACAAAACTTGAGAATGTTTCTCAAACGACAACACCGAAAATGATTGAAGGATATTCTATATATTTTCATCTAACTCAACCACATTACAATGCATCGAGAATATTCTCTGCTGATGAATATAAAAAATAAAAAAAATTATATTCTCAAGGTTAAGATTCACCACTGCATCAAAACCACCACATCTGTCTAACAGAATCGTCAATCACTTAGAGATTGTGGTGCTAAAAATTTTAGAATTGAGATAAATCTCAGTAACTTCCGAGCTTGGCTTTCATTTTTAGATGAAGAAAATTCCAGTTCATTTATTTGGAGCTTCGGAGGTGGCTATCATGGTTAAGGTGGTTGTGAGGTGATTTGAAAAATTCTTAAAAGTACAAAACTTCATATTTCTCGAACTTCGTTAAAGTAAGAATTTCTCGATGATTTTGATTTTGGTGGTGGCCATGGGGGTCGTACGAATCGTGATATGGTGAAGCGAAGAAACTTGAATTGAATACTCTTAGTCTTTTTGAATCGAGTATATTGTAAATGTTGTTTTGGGGTGGTGGAAGTTTTGAAGTGTAAACTATGAGCTTTAAGACTGAAAATACTCTAAATCCAAACAATTTAGGAAAAGTTCTCAACTTTTTAAAATTGTCAAATAGGCTACATGTGTTCTTTGTTAGTAGTTATTATGTCCCCATTGTGAAGGCGGTAGATATTAATATTGCAATCATTTTAAACTTATTTAGTTTGTTGTTGGGTAGTGGTGAAATAAGGGTGGAAGTGACAGCGGTGTAGTACTTGAGAGGTTGTCGCGGTGATAGTGTGTCGATTGGTTGGGTGGAGATGAAGTAAAAATACAGCGTTGAACTTATATCGGTCGAGGTGCTTGCGACTGTACTAAAGCGATGAAAAGGCGGTTGTCAAATTCCAATAGCGGTGGTAGTTTTGTACTCTAAATGGTGAAGTGACAGTGTTGGTGGCGTAGACGATCAAATTTTGCTTCGTAAATGTACAAGTCTCGCCATTGGGAAATCCTTATGATGAAATGGTTTCCGACAATTTGATGATGTGTGGAAAGCCCTAGAAACTTAGTGAAACTATTATGGAATTGACGACTACCATATAATTAGGGATGTGTGTACGTGTGTTGAATGGAACTTCGAATGTGTAGAGGGGCAGGGAAACGTATTTTAGCCTTTTTAACTCCGATGATCTTTGAATCGTCCTGCTTTTGATCAACTTTTCATGAGCTAAACTTGTCATTTTCATTGGTTGTTTTAGTTACTTTTTAATACTTTGAAAACCTTATTAATCGCTGTATAATTGGTCGTGATCGATTAAAAATGGGAGGGATGCGAGCGTTTTACCAAAATGAATAGTTTTTTTAACCCACTGAGAGTAAAATGGAGACGTCTTTTGATGTATAATTATTTTTTGATCCGAACTACTTGGGTTGGAAAGTGCATTGAACAAGCTTTCTAACGGTTCAAATCACGCGCAAAACGGAGTTCGGGAGCATCCGGTGCAAGCTCGCAAAGTTTAACCAGTTGTGCAGATTTGCGGATGCGCCCGGGCGCATTGAAGTGCGCCTGGGGCGCGTGAACTTGCGCCTGGGGCGCAATGATGCTGCGAAAAAGATCAAACTTGGCGGACTTGCCCCGGATACTCTCGAACTCCGATTTTTGCGAGATTGAAACCGTTAGAAAGCTTGTTCAATTTAATTTTTAACCCATGTATTTTGGATCCAATAAATTTTGTACATTAAAAGACGTGTTTATTCTATTCTAAGTGGTTCAAAAAAAAGTCATTTCGGTAAAATGCTTGCATGTCACTCATTTTAAATCGTATCGACACCCATTATATATATCAATAAATAGAGTTTTTAAGGTACTAAAAGATGGTGAAGTCCAACTACAAAAAGGCATTTAATTTTGGTTCATAAAAAAGGGGTCGAAAGAAGGCTAAAAAAAATCGTTGGAGCCACTTGGCTAAAACACATTCTTCGTTTGATTCGGTACTCAAATACCTCTTATGTATTTCTTTGTTTCTCAAGTGCATGTTCTGGAGAGTACATAGTGCATCTACACTCCTCCGAAGTGTTGGTGAAACCGAGAACGCAACAAAACTGGAGAATGTTTCTCAAACGAGAACACCGAAAATGATTGAAGGATATTCAATATATTTCATCTAACTCAACCACATTACAATGCATTGAGAATATTCTCTGCTGATGAATATAAAAAATAAAAAAAATTATATTCTCAAGGTTAAGATTCACCACTGCATCAAAACCACCATATCTGTCTAACAGAATCGTCAATCACTTAGAGATTGTGGTGCTAAAAATTTTAGAATTGAGATAAATCTCAGTAACTTCCGAGCGAGCTTGGCTTTCATTTGTAGATGGAGAAAATTCCAGTTCATTTATTTGGAGCTTCGGAGGTGGCCATCATGGTTAAGGTGGTTGTGAGGTGATTTGAAAAATTCTTAAAAGTACAAAACTTCATATTTCTTGAACTTCGTTAAAGTAAGAATTTCTCAATGATTTTGATGTTGGTGGTGGCAGTGGTGGTCGTACGAATTGTGATATGGTGAAGTGAAGATACTTGAATTGAATACTCTCTGTCTTTTTGAATCAAGTATATTGTGAACGTTGTTTTGGGGTGGTGGAAGTTTTGAAGTGTAAACGATGAGCTTTAAGACTGAAAATACTCTAAATCCAAACAATTTAGGAAAAGTTCTCAACTTTTTAAAATTGTCAAATAGTCTACATGTGTTATTTGTTAGTGGTTATTATGTCCCCGTTGTGAAGGCGATAGATATTAATATTGCAATCATTTTAAACTTATTTAGTGTGTTGTTGGGTAGTGGTGAAATAAGGGTGGAAGTGACAGTGGTGTAGTGCTTGAGAGGTTGTTGTTGTGATAGTGTGTCAATTGATTGGGTGGAGATGAAGTAAAAATACAGCGTTGAACTTATATCGGTCGAGGTGCTTGCGAATGTACTGAAGCGACGAAAAGGCGGTTGTCAAATTTCGATAGCGGTGGTAGTTTTGTACTCTAAATGGTAAAGTGATAGTGTTGGTGGCGTAGACAATCAAATTTCGCTTCGTAAATGTACAAGTCCCACCTTGGGCAAATCCTTATGATGAAACGGTTTCGGACAATTTGATGATGTGTGGAAAGCCCTACAAACTTTGTGAAACTCTTATGGAATTGACAACTTCCTTATAATTAGGGATGTGCGTGTTGAATGGAACTTCAAATGTGTAGACGGGCGGGGAAACGTATTTTAGCCTTTTTAACTCCGATGATCTTTGAATCGTCCTGCTTTTGACCAACTTTTTATAAGCTAAACTTGTCATTTTCATTGGTTGTTTTAGTTACTTTTTAATACTTTGTAAACCTTATTAATCGTTGTATAATTGGTCGTGATCGATTAAAAATGGGAGGGATGCGAGCGTTTTACCAAAATGAATAGTTTTTTTAACCCATTGAGAGTAAAATGGCGACGTCTTTTGATGTATAATTATTTTTTGATCCGAACTACTTGGGTTGGAAAGTGCATTGAACAAGCTTTCTAACGGTTCAAACCATGTGCAAAATGTAGTTGGGGAGCGTCCGATGCAAGCCCGCAAAGTTTAACAAGTTGTGTAGCTTTGAGGATGCGCCAGAGCGCATTGAAGCGTGCCTGGGGTGCAATGAAGCAGCAAATAAGGTCAAATTTTGCGGACCTGCCTCGGACACTCCCGAACTCTGATTTTTGAATGATTTGAACCGTTAGAAAGTTTGCTCAATTTACTTTTTAACCCAAGTATTTTGGATCCAAGAAATTCTGTACATTAAAAGACGTGTTTATTCTATTCTAAGTGGTTCAAAAAAAAAGTCATTTCGATAAAATGCTCGCATGTCACTCATTTTAAATCGTATCGACACCCATTATAGTCTAGTGTTCTTGCTCCAGCTCGGGAAAACTCTTCCCCGCCAAACCAACAGAAAGCTACACAAGACTTTTGTAATTATGTTTAACATCAAGTAATCATAAGTGCGGCACCATCCAAGTGAAGCAAGATAAAAAATTACAAAATAAAATCCAGAAAGACAACTAACCTACTTTGCAAAGGACTCAATCTAGATAATTTGGCACAGGAACTCATTGGATGAGCTATCAACTGGAACTTCGTCGATACATAAAATTTGCAGCTGTCATGCAAAAGCTCAGTCTCGAATGAGGGGGAAAAAAACGAAACCAACAATGCATTTCTCATATGGTGCTACCCATATACGATATCCATGTCAACCCAATTTGGGAAAGGGAAAAAAAAATCCTATATGCAAAAACAAAGATTCAAACTTGACTTGTTTTCTCGAATTTCCCAAATCAATAAAAAACAAGGGGAGGAGAGAACAAAATTAAGGAGTTCAATCGATGAGAAACAATGTAAAGTGCAATAAAGAAGAAGGAGAAATGAGGGGTACGTATGGAAGAAGAAGTTGATGATTTAATTCAGTGTAGCTGAACCAATTTAAGAAACAAAAATGAAGAGAAATGCATCAAAACCAGGTACCAATCTGAAATCGATTGACATGAAATTTTTCATGGTAAATGATTGTAATGGATTGTAGAAGATGATTGTCTCAGATCAAGATGAATCTTATAGGTAGAAATTTTCTGTGCAGTCCTCCCAGAGTTTTGTAAACCATGATCACTTCAAAACGATGTAGTTTTCAATAACTTCGCATTTTGAGAGTGCAAAGTGTAATAACATGCGGCCAAGAGTAGTTTCACGCGGCCAAGTGTAATTATTAGCGGTCAAGAGTAATTATACGTGGCTAAGAGGCATGTAAATTACAAGAGCATCGTGCATAGTATCCACGCTTTCAAAAATATGCGGCCAACGGTAATTATATACGGCTAATGGTAATTATTAGCGGCCAAAAGTAATTCTAGGCGGCCAAGAGGAATGTATACACAAAAGAACCGTGCATAGTAACCACGCTTTCAAAATTTTGCGGCCAGAAGTAATTAGACACGGCCAAGGGTAGTTATTTGCGGCCAAGAGTAATTCTTAGTGATGGAGTAATTCTTAGCGATGAAGAGGTATGTAGTTTTGAGTAACTTCGCATGTTGAAGATGCTAAGTGTTCTGAAATTGTATTTTTTAAAAAATTTATCAAGAAAATCGAAAATCTCCCTCGTTTTGTATTTTGATCTTGAAGCTCCCTCTTCAAATGGGGAGAATCGAATAGCTCGAAGTCGATTGAAAAAATCGAATTGCATTGACTTCCTAAAAACCCAAAGATTTCTCTCTCTTTCTCTCTCTAGTTTTTTAAAATTATTATTTCCATAATTTCTGCTCTTGCCGCCATTGCTTGTTTCCTTCGCATTACTACCACGACCTTGAAATTCTGATTCATGTGTTCTTTAAGTCTATGCCCATCTTCATTCACTCTCAATTTGGTGAAATCGGTTAGAAAAGAGAAGAGACCAGGAGGGAAAAGAAAAGAAAGGATCGATTCAGTTTGGGATAAGAGGAGAGATCAAAAGAATGGGAAGGATGATGGTATTTTAATTTCCATCTTTATTAGTTGAATAATTCATGAAAAAACTATAGCAAGAAATGTAATCCTCGATATTGTCTTGTTCGGAAAAGATAAATGAGAGATGATAGAACTTAGAAGAGAAGGTAGTTGTATTTTGCAAGTAAGAGGGAGGAAAGACTGAAATAATTAGAAGTGGTCATGTTTTCTTTTTGTACTAATAATGTAGAGTTTGATTCTTCTCATTCTTTTTTTTTTTTTTTTGAACTGATTCTTCTCATTCTTTTGAATTTGCTTGTTTTTCATTGGGAGAAATACTAGTGCTTAGTGCTTTTTTTGTTCTATTCAGCCGTGTCTCGATGAAATAAGTTCATAGGCCTCAGTTCAAAGCGAATTACATTGAACTGTTTGGTTTTCTGCTGTATGCTGAGGACGAAACAGCTATTGGTCAGGTCTTCCACTATAGTCTGCCTAATCCAAAACTTTTTGGCCTGTTTTTTGTCTTCTCTTCTGTGTTCTATTTGTTCAGAGTGGAAAATATGCTTAGATGGACATCAGTACTTCTATTGCATCCTAATCTCCGTTTGCTTAGGATATATTATTGAGGATAATATTTTCATGGGGAAGAAGAAAGTTGATGTCAGGTTTCCTGTTTTGAGTAGTCCAGAGTTGAACTTTTCATTTTTTCGTATTTTGTTTCTGGTTTTTGATTGAGAGAGATCGTGTTGTGTTGTTTAGTTAAGCCATATACTGAAGATTGGAATCTGTAGTTCAATGGCCTGAGTTGAAACATAATGAGACATTGAACTATTTGGCTTCTGCTCACAGATCTTCGACCATACTTCAACTAAACTACCTTTCTTTGGCCTACTACCTTGTTCTTCTGGTAATAGTGTAAAATGACTCTGGAACAATATAAGTCCTGCTATTGATGTTAGCTTTATGGTAAGCAAAACAGTATTCAAACATTATTCATCGTACAAAAGTCTCGTGAAAATACAACCATAAAATAGCTAAAAACAAGTATGGAAATAATCCGAAAATGAATTTAGCATGGGGAAAGTAGTTACACCCACCAAGTCTGAAACTAAAATGAGCTCATGAAGTCTAAGAACAGCAGCAGCAACCCTCCATTCCAGAACAGCATCTCAGAACAGAAGCACTAACTTCCTCTTCCAGGTTTAGAACAGTATGCCGACCTTACAAAGGGATCACCATCTTTTTACCGTCCACTAGAACTGAGACTCCGGTTGAACTAATGCAAATTCAGAGAGGTTTGACGACACAGAAACGGCAAACATAATGACTAACAAGCAGAAAATAGAAAGAGTACTAACCTTGTGATGACCAAATTCATTCTCAATCATGTTGTGATTCAATCATGAAAGACGCAAACAGGCATACCCGTAAGGACAGAGAAGTCGTTGCAGAGGTTGCTCATAAGCCGGTTCATTGTAAGATAAATTAAACGAAATAGTAATGCAAACACATCTCCCCCTCATGCGTCGTTCCCCATTTCCCCATAGATGTTAATGCATGATAAACATTTACTCTCAGATCCCACCCATGTGTGCGCATTTAGTTACATATTTACTGTGTTAGAAAACCATGGCAATGAATGATTGGGATGACAGCCGTGGCAGAAGCTGGAATCTTTCATTTGGTTGGGCCAACATATGTGGATTCCAACAACAATGATCTTTTTCATAGTAGTCTTCTCGGTTAGTAAAGTTTCTCACTATATCATGGGTCTGGTCAAGCTTTATCAATGCCGGCCAACCCTATGTCTGCCCCTGAAGGAGGCTGCATATATATATATATATATATGCATGTATCAACTCACCCGGAAACCTATAGAAGAATGCTTATATAAACATCTACACACGTCTGCACACAAACCTACACACTTACTTATATGTACATTTTTATGTAACATAACATATCAAACACAGATTTGTCTGGTAAATTAACATCAACAATCCTACAGTCTTGAAAAACAGCACATCCAAGTGAACCTAATCCATCCATTTCGAATACTTGACATTCTTCTTAGTTGTTCTTTTAGGACCAAAGAGTTTTTCCCCAGACATTGTTGTATCGCTATTAAGCATGAAAAGAACAACCTTGATACAGGATACACATCTGCATATAGTGTACCACAAAGTTGTGCATATATGTATGTGCATATCTATTATGTGTCAATCTAGAGAAGATAAAAATACACACATACATAACAAATGCTTATTCAACAGAAGAAGATGAAGCTCAGAGTGAGAGGTGGAGGTGGAGAGGGAGAGAGAGGGAGAGGGAGAGGGAGAGAGAAGAACTAGATACTCAGTGATGTACTGCAGCAGCAAAGTGAAAAGCCTTAGTTTAGTGATGTGGGGACAGGCTTCGCGCTGTAACGCATGGGAGGTGACCGGCTATAGCAGGTAAAGAGAAGTGGGGTCTCATTTCAATTACCGGCTTACTGCTATGTTTGGTTATGGTACTTGCCAAAATGACTATAAAGCCTACTCTTAACCTAAGATAACAGACATATGTACAATGGCTCCAGCTGGGGAAAACTCTTCCCCGCCAAACCAACAGAAAACTATACAAGACTATTGTAATTATGTTACATGTAATAATTTTCTTCTCTTCTGCAATCTTATATGCTATAGATTTGCACATCAGTTTTTCAACTAAAACTGAAAGTCGAAGAGACACCACTCATTTAAGTTTCAGGCACTTGTAGAATTCTTCCTTGGAATTACACTAACTAAAGCAGAACTAAGGCATGTTCAAACTCAGACACTGAGACAAGTACCGTAGAAATTGAAGTTTAACATCAAGTAATCATAAGTGCGTCACCATCCAAGTGAAGCAAGATTAAAAAAACAAAAAAACAAAAGACAACTAACATACCTTCATGCATGAAGTGAAACTGCTACTTTGCAAAGGAGTCAATTTAGATAATTTGGCACAGGAACTCATTGGATGAGCTATCAACCGGAACTTCATCAATACATAAAATTTGCGGCAGTCCAGCAAAAGCTCAGTCTTGAATGAGAATTGGCATCAACATGGAAATATAGTTTTCATTCATTGAAGTTCTCTAAAATCGATTATCAAAGTCCACTTCCACTAGACTGCAAATAGGATTCAAACTTCAATTCCCACCAAAATATGGTTCAAAAGAACTAGTACTTTTTTGTGAGACTATGTTGCGATTTGATCAACAATACCCAGCATATATTTCAATCCATTTTCTTATAGAAATCAGAGACCCACCAAGCTGTTAATCCAAACACCAAACAGAGGAAACCAACAATGCATTTTTCATATGCTGCTACCATATACGGTATCCATCCATGTAAACCCAATTTGGGAAGGGGGTAAAAAAATCCCATATGCAAGCACAAAGATTCAAACTTTTCTTGTTTTCTTCAATCAAAACAAGGGAAGGAGGAAACATAATTAAGGAGTGCAATCGATGAGATAGAATGTTAAGTGCAATAAAGAAGAAGGACAACTGAGGGGTAAGTATGGAAGAAGAAGTTGAGATTTGGGTTTTGAAGATTTGCCCACAACTGTTTGTTTCTTCCAGCTCCGTTGGTGTTTGGTTATCCGGGGAAGAAGATGGCGCTCATAGTATTTGTACTTTTAATTCAGTGTAGCCGTACCTATTTTAAGAAACAAAAATGAAGAGAAATGCATCAAGATCAGGTACCAATCTGAAATCGATTGACAACAAATTTTACATGGTAAATTATTGTAATGGATTGTACAAGATGATTGTCTCAGATCAATTCAACATGAATCTTAGAGGTAGAAATTTCCTGTGCAACTCCCTGAGAGTTCCGTGACCACGATCACTTGAAAACTGCATGTTCAGAATGCGAAGTGTAGTTCCACGCGGCCAGAAGTAAATAAACGCGGCCAAGAGTACTTATTAGCGGCTATCAGTAATTCTAAGCGGCTAATCTGCATGTAAAATACAAGAGCATCGCGTGTAGTAACCACGCTTTGAAAAATAAGCGGCCATAAGTAATTACAAGCGGCAAAGTAATTAGCCGGTAAAAAGTTTTCAGTAACTTCGCATTTTTAAGATGCGAAGTGTCTTGAAATTGTATTTTTTAAAATTTTATTCAAGAAAATCGAAAATCTCCATTGCTATTTTGATCTTGAAGCTCCCTCTCCAAATGGGGAGAACCGAATAGCTCGAAGTCGATTGAAAAAATTGAAAAAAACCCAAAGATTTCTCTCTCTCTCTCTCTCTAGTTTTTTTTTTTAATTATAATTTCCATAACTTCTGCTCCTGCCGCCATTGCTTGTTTTGTTAGAAGTCTTGATCCGCATGAGGTCTTCCGTGTGCGCGCAGGCCCAATCCGTTGAGGATTATCCACGGAGTCCACACCACATTGCTTGAACCCAATATACATTGAATGACCCATAGCCATTTAAAAGGCTAAGCCTTGCAAGTGATGAGCCATCCAATTGTATATTAAGGTCCAACTCTTTTTCTATTTATCCGATGTGAGACTCAATCTTTCACACATGTTCCCAACATGTTTCCTTTGCATTACTACCACAGCCTTGAAATTCTGATTCATGTGTACTTTAAGTCCATGCCCATCTTCATTTACTCTCGATTTTGCGAAACTGGTTAGACAAAAGAGAAGAGACTAGGAGGGAAAAGAAAAGAAAAGAAAGGATTCAGTTTGGGATAAGAGAATAGAGATCAAAAGAATTGGAAGGTTCCATCTTAGTATTAGTTGAACTAAGAAACGTTAACCCATTCAACAAAAGAGGTGGATGCATCTTGAAGAAAATGGTTTGGAATTGTTGACTGCGGTCATTTGAGCTTTCATAAAATTTCGACCCTCTAGTTTTCCTCCGTAATTATTTGTTTCGCCATTCACAAGCACCTGCAGAATTACTTTCCACTCGCTCCGAAACGAACAGCAGAACTAAGGCGTGCTAAGACAAGTACCAGATCATTGAGGTATAACATCAAGTAATCATAACTCATAAGTGGGTGGAGATGAAGTAAAAATACATTGATGAACTTATAGCGGTCAAGGTGCTCGCGACTGTACTGAAGGGATGAAAGGGTGGTTGTCAAATTCCGATAGTGGTGGTAGCATTGTATTCGAAATGGTCAAGTGACAATGTTGGTGGCCTAGACGATCAAATTTGGCTTCGTAAATGTACAAGTCTTGCCTTGGGCGAATCTCCATATATGATGAAAATGGTTTATGACGATTTGATAATGT
This sequence comes from Rhododendron kiyosumense, assembly GCA_019656275.1. Lineage (NCBI taxonomy): Eukaryota > Viridiplantae > Streptophyta > Magnoliopsida > Ericales > Ericaceae > Rhododendron > Rhododendron kiyosumense. The sequence goes on from BPLS01019695.1 coordinate 14,558, forward strand.
GTAGAAAGCTCTATGAACTTTGTGAAACTCTTGTGGAATTGACGAATACCTTATAATTAGGGATGTGTGTATTGAATGGAGCTTAGAATGTGTAGATGGACGCGGAAACATAATTTAGCCTTTTTGGCTCCGATGATCTTTGAATCGGTCTCCTTTTGAACAACTTTTCATAAACTAAACTCTATCATTTTCATTGTTTGTTTCCAACATCTTTTAATACTTTGAAAACCTTATTTATTGCTTTATAATTGGTCATGATCCGATTAAAATGGGAGAGATGCAAGCGTATTACCAAAATGAGTAGGTTTTTTTGATCCATTGATAGTAAAATGGTGACGTCTTTTGATGTATAAATATTTTTTTTATACAAACTAATTGGTTTGGAAAGCATGTTGAACATGCTTTTTAACGGTTTAAATCACGCCCAAAACAGAATTCGGAAGTGTCCAGTGCAAGCTCGCAAAATTTGATTTGTTGTGTAGCTTCGAGGATGCGCCCGGGTGCATTGAAGTGCGCCTAGGGCGCATAAAATTGCGCCTCAGGCGCAATGAAGTTGCAAAAAAGGTCAAACTTTGAGAACTTGCCCCGGACACTCCCGAACTCCAATTTTCCCGTGATTTGAACCGTTAGAAAACTTGTTCAATTTACTTTTTAACCCAAGTATTTTGGATCCAATAAATTTTGTACATTAAAAGACGTGATTATTGTATTCTAAGTGATTCAAAAAAAAGTCATTTCGGTAAAATGCTCGCATGTCACTCATTTTAAATCGTATCAAGACCCATTATATATCAATAAATAGAGTTTTTAAGGTACTAAAAGATGATGAAATCCAACTACAAAGACAATTAAGTTTTGTTTATAATAAAGGGGTAGAGAGAAAGGCTACCAAAAAATTCGTTGGAGACACTAGGCTAAAACACGTTCTAAGTTTCATTCGGTAATCAAATACATAGTTCTTATATATTTCTTTGTTACTAAAGTGTTCTGGAGAGTACATAGTGCATCTAAACTCCACCGAAGTGTAGGTGAAACTGAGGACAAAACAAAACTTGAGAACGTTTCTAAAACGAGAACACCGAAAATGATTTAAGGAGATCCTATATATTTAATCTAACTTAACCACATTACAACACATTGAAAATATTCTCTACTCATGAATATAAAAAAAATTATATTCTAAAGGTTAAGATCCACCATTACATCAAAACCACCACATCTATCTAACAGAATCATCAATCACTTAGAGATTGTGGTGCGAAAAATTTTAGAATTGAGAAAAATCTCAGTAACTTCTGGGCTTGGCTTTCTTTTTTAGATGGAGAAAATTGTAGTTCATTTTTTTGGAGCTTCGGTGGTGGCCATCATGGTTAAGGTGGTTGTGAGCTGATTTAAAAAATTCTTAAAAATTCAAAACTTCATATTTCTCGAACTTCGTTAAAGTAAGAATTTCTCGATGATATTTATGTTGGTGGTGGTGGTCGTAGGAATCATAATATGGTGAAGCGAAGAAACCCAAATTGAATACTTGTCACGTCCTGAATTTTCAACATAAATATAAATGACTTTTATAATAAAATACTCACAAATATCCCTTACGGTACCCAAAATAATCAACGCGTTCTCATTCCCATGGCAAATACTTCCAAATTCACACGGTTTCCAAAATATTACAATATTGGCTCGATGGCCCCAAATTGACATAAGTATCGAATTTCAAAAGAGAATTGATAGATACAATATTCCAAGTCAAAAGAATTACAATTTAATTACGAATACATCTTGAAAATAAATTTACAAAAGTGATTCGGTAACTCCTTCGGTTAGCTTTCAAAAGTAATGTCCACACGTCAAGCACTCCAAGCATGCAAGCTATGGTTCCGGATTAGTACCTGAAAATAATATAAGGCTTGAGCTACACTAGCCCAGTAGAAAAGTCTACGCAAACTCTATATGCAATTGAGTGAGACGAAAGAATGGGTAGAACAAAAGAGATCAAGCTCTAGACAACAAATGAGGTTGGTATGGAAACCAACTTCGAATCAACAAATCGAGGCTCAAGCAGTGCTTTTCTATCGATAGTCAATCTATTAGTCAACTTTTATCTTTCCTTTTTGTTCAAACTTCCATTTAGTACATTTTTGTATTTAATGACTTATATTCCGGTTCGAGGAACCCCACACGCCTCCCATTGATCTCCAATATAAGTTTAAATAATCCCACCTCCATTAACTCATCCAATAACGAACTTGAGAGAACTTTCTGGGTC
>BPLS01019697.1:0-10935 GCA_019656275.1 Rhododendron kiyosumense
AAGGATGAAAATATAAGTGCAAAAAAGTCAAAGGATGAAAACTTACGAGGAGAAGCACATGAGGATGGTTATTTTGAAAAATTATTTTTCGTTTACATTATTTTTGAGTTTGAAAATGTGAAATAAGTACTTATTTTTTAAGAAGGTGTTCTGGAACGGAGCCTAACTTTTGCCATTGTCGGGTATAGTACAGCTCTCTTCTCTATTTTTGATAACCTAGGGTATTTGGGGAGCAGGGGGCTGCTGTCCTGGAATTCGGGGTCCGCTTCGGTCTCGCTCCGATAATCGAAAGCGTTCACTTCGTAGAGCAGGTTGAGTAGAACAACTATGCAAAAAATCAGCTTAATTGGATACATTAAATTCCTGATTGGAACCTTTTTATTTTGAAAAGAATGGATCCGAAACACTGGATCAAGTCCACTGTAACCCATGGACCGAGAGTTATATGAGTTCCGATCAGGCACTTAATAATATCCAATTAAGCTGATTTTTTGTATAGTTATTCTACTCGACGAGCTCTACGAAGTGAACGCTTCTGATCATCGGAGCGAGACCGAAACAGGCCGTGAATTCGGGGACAGCAGCCCCCCGCCTCTGGGTATTTGGGATATACCTTACACATATTTCAATAAATTTTGAGGGATCAATTTAATTGTCCACTAGTAGGAGGCTGACTAGGACCAGAGCAAAATTCTATGTGGACGGGCCCTATAAGAATACTTATGAAGTTTCGAACCCGAAACAAATGATGGAGCATTGAATCAAACCCCTAAGCCTCACAGCCAATCCCGTGGGGTCCCATTTCGTCTTTTTTTGCTCGCATCTTTATAAAAGCTGTGCATTATTTAAAAAGAATTTTTTTTTTCACATTTTTAAATTTTTTTTACATCAACCGAAAAGATATAATTGAGCTCTTTTAATTGGTGCACAAAACTTTAAAAAAATAGACTTGTTATAAAAAGGGTTAAACATGTAGGGGATTAATAAGTGGAACAATCATACAGATATCACTTTAATTAAAACACAACTCAAGACACAACAGTATTGTTCAAAGCCGTTGGATCCACCTGGATTCAAATACATCCAACAGCTCCGGGCACATATTTTGAAATTGTGTACCTAGAATTAGAGATTTGTAACAATATTGGTGTTTTCCTTCCAACACTCACTCATGAAGTAGTATTTTCTCCTAAACTCTCAAGAGTATTTTGAAGTATGCTTATGACATTTGAAGATACTGATCAAAAAGTGTTCTGAATTTTCAAAAGGGGCAGAACCTAGTGAACATTGACACCTATTTATAGGTCTTGAGGGATATGAATATAGCTATGGTTGTTTGACATCTTTTTAATTTTGTCATTCAAAAAACCCATCATCTCCAATTGATGTGTCAACTATTTGCACATCGGTAGTCTATTTGGGTAGCAACTTGGTTTTAAGTGCTTTAGACCTTAGAATTGGACTCCAACAAGTCAGTGGACTAGTAGTCAGTCTACACGTGGTGTTACAACATCACTTTCATTTCATGTCAAAATTAATTTGTGAAGTTTCATATGAATTAATTGCCAACAAGAATTTGTGCTTTTTTTGACGGGTTGATTTGAAAAATACACAGAGCCCCATTAATGGCATTGAATTTTACATCTAGGCTGGTTATGCGGTTCATTTTGATTACGGGAAACCATATACTATTAAGATAATATTTGTGTAGTTTCACCCATTTTGCACACTCAAATACATATACACATCATTGCATCTATATATGTGTGTGCATTGATGTGTGGAAAATGGTATGGAATTAGGCTCCGTTCCGCTTTTTTTTAAACTTTTTTTTTCAAAAAAAAAGGTAATTTTAAATTCAAATATAATGAAAATGAAAAATAATTTTTTGATTTTTTTTGCACCGTTTAAAATATTTAATGATCTATCAAACAAGATTCATATTGATAAGAAAATTATTTACATAAATACATAATTTTTTAATTTAAAATTACATTTGTTTTCTAAAAGTTCTTATTTTGAGAATGTGGAACAGCATCTAGAATGATTCTCCTAGTGTCCAATTACGTATAAGTCAATTTTTTTTTTGATCCGCAATTACGTATAAGTCAATTCCCCTCACCGGATTTGACATATCAACTGCACCTTGGCATGAGAAATGAGAATTGTGGATTCTTCCAACGACTTCGATATCATTTGTTCATGGTTTGACATGAAAGCCTGTGTTTGATAAGTTAGTGGAGGTGGAAAATTCAACTTTTCCAATTTCCACTATAGCCTACTGTGGATTTCATCGAGCTGTTATTGTTGTAATTTAAATCGTTCATATTGTAAGATCCGCATAATTGTATTGCTATGCAAAAAACCAACTTGGTTAGACACACATCGATAGGTGTATCAAATTTTAAACTTTGGTTTATAAAATGGACGGTTTGATTATGTATATAATTACAAAGATAAATGGTCCATTTTACAAAACGGAATTCAATTTTTTGATATACCTATTGATGTCTAATCAAGTTTATTTTTGTGTGGATAAACTATTATGTGGGGCTTACAAGATGGACGGTTTAGATCAACAATAAACACATGGTATGACTAAAAAAGACAATGGTAGAAAAGTGGGGTTTTCCACCACCGGCGAAAGAATTTAATCTCGAGTGAGTTATGGTTTAGGACAGAATTATTAATCTGGTGATCCTCCTAATATGAAAATTTCCGTACGTACACACAGAGAACTTAGGAGGGAACAAATCCCTATTGTTAGGCTTTGGGATACAAGTCAACCACCCGATACTGTGTTATAAATTAAAGGACATTGTATACATATTGCGGTTGTTTGGTTGCACTTTATCAAGACAAATAATTATTCACTCCGTCTCTTTTTTTAGAGTCCAATTTTCGATTTTTGGTTATCCCTTAATAAGTATTCATTTTGTAAAATTAATGGATAAAAGTTGGTGAATTTTCTCATTTTGCCCATAAAAATAGATTCCATTTTGAAAAGTTTAGTGAGTAAAAATATTGTAATGATGATGTTTTTATAAAGGGTAAGGAGAGAAAGTAGAGGTAAAAATTGATGTGAAATGTGTAATGATGAGATGATATCTTTTTAATAAATTGGAATTACAAAACAGAACACTTAAAAAGGGACGAAGGGAGTATAAATTTTCTTCTTTTTCACTTCTTCCCACAAACTTGAAGCACAATGTTGTAATATTAGTGTCTCACTCTCTTTTTTTTTTTTTTTTTTTAATATATTCTCTCTTCGTGGATGATGGGCTAAAAAAACAAACAAAAGGCGTTTTCTTCTTTTCTTTTCAATTTTAACAAGATGTTCAGCTCGTCTTATGCACGCATCAAAAATCTCCAAGGGAACAATCACAAACAAAGTGTCTTAAAATCCATTTAGTTCAAATTCCTAAATCCCGTGATTAATATTAGCTTGACAGCTAGCTCTGGATGACCTTTTCAGTACTCAACCACGTCCATCCCCTTTAGTAGAACTGTAGAACTATGTTCTGGTCATGTAATTAGACGTGGAATCAAATCCACAGATAAGACACATTTTTCAACTTTATTCTTATAACCACGAGAGCCATTGAACTTGAGGCTTGCAAAATGAATGTGGGCGATAAAACTAAACACGAACGCAAGACATTCCAGACGCTCGAACATATCTGTTGACATTAAAGGAGATACGAATCAGGTGGCCGGGTGATTCTGTTATTCCACCACTTGAATTACGCTATGCTTGTGTTTCTCTTAAGTTGAATCTGACTATTCTCTTTTGACTATCTTGAATTCTCTTCTCCCTAACTTCAACTTGCCATCTGTGGCACATGCATATACTGTAGCTGTGACTGGAGATTAAGCTCTGACTAAACTATTTTTCTTCACACAAAAGACATGTCATTGGCAATGTCACTGATTTTCAGTCGAAGAACCTAGAGTTCCCCACGTTAAGATGTAAAGATTTCTTGATAGGATCACTTTTTGTGCACTAAGCTGGCGTCAGTAGTTGGATTTTGTTTCTTTATGTTCAATCTAGTCTAGTTGTTTGGTTGTAGGGACATTATATGTGACTCTTTTTAACTGTTCTTATATTTGAACTGATAGCATTTTCAATTATTAATGCATCTCCTTTGACCAGGAAAAATGCACGGTCCCTTCCTGTATTGATTCAGTTTCTTGCAGAAGGGGACTCACTGATGAATTTGGTGTAGAAACTATGATGATGGAAGCATTGGAAAAAGTTGAAAAAGAACTTAAGAAACCACTCATGCGCAATGACAAGAAAGGAATGGCTCTTCTCATGGCAGAATTTGATAAGATCAATAAGAAGTAAGCATCGTTCTGTTTGTCGAACGGGTTTTTTCCCCTTTGAGTTTGGCAGGTGTGCTTAAACCACAGAGCCTGAGCAGTTTGAGGGGTAACTCAAGTAAACGTCACAGATCGTTGAAATTCTTTTGCATGCTTTGTAAAGGAAGCCTATTAAACCTCTCGATACAAAGATTTTGGGTTTCACGTTAAGTTCTCCTTCCAATAAAAGAATGGCTAATTCATGCTCCATAGTTCCTTCCTAAGTTTGGATATGTTGGCTTCCCAAATTTTGTGAGACAATGATGAGATTTTCTGTTCTGATTATTTTTATATCAGACTTGGAATTCAGAGGGAGGATCTTCCCAAGTATGAAGAACAGTTGGAACATAAAATTGCTAAAGCACAGTTGGAGGTGCTGAAGAAAGATGCAATCGAGGCAATGGAAACTCGAAAGAAAAGGTTTGTCGCTTTTACCATGCATCTTACCTTTTTCGAGCCCATAATCTTCTTTCAGTTGGTGATTTTAGGTAAGCAATATGACAATCTAGAAGGTTGTCGTTTCTGTTAATTTTGATCGTTTGAATTACGACGGAATTCATGTGATATTACAGGCCAGAACTTAAGGACGAGGAGATAGTGGACGTGAGGTCGTTAGACATGAGGAACTTTCTCTGAAGTTGAGTTCGCTGCTTTGTGTTTTGCTTTGCAATGACCAGTTGTTTGGATCTTGTATCCAGGAATTGCTTGAAGCAAAGAGATTGTACACGTTCGGGAACTTGCGGAATAAAACAAGATACTAGGAAGCAAGACAATGGTTGCAAGTAGTCTTATGTTATGGTCATCTGTAAATGTTTGGCTTATCTCGTACAACATCGAGGGTTATCAATCTGCGGCGGGGGTTGGGATTTGAAATTGCAGTTAAAAGTGCCTCTTGTTTTCCATGGCCAATTTCTGCTTCAACTTTCTGCTTCTCACATGCATCTTTTAGGCTGCCTTCTGAGATTGAGATACTGATCTTGATACCAACCTTTCCAAGCAGAATCATTCACGTTGAATCAATCTATTACCTACTTGAATAATACTTGACTAAAAGTTTCCACAGGCGATGCAATTGAATTCAAGGCGAAGCTCAGATGAGTCCAAATGCCTTTGGATTGGCCTTTGGACTAGACCGCGCTGTTGGGTCCATTTGTGGGCTCTTTCCGGCCTACTTGGCTTACTTGGATAATCATTTTCTAAAACTCGTCAAGTACAATAATTATATATACCATATTGAGGAGATATCAATCAATGCATGATCATGGCAAAATTATCTTGAGATGAATAGATTTAGATCCAATAAAATGCCTTCGGATTGGCCAAGTTATTATTTAGGAATAAATAAAATTTATTTTCCTATCTCTCTCTAGTAACATATATTACGGTAATAATAAGTAATTGGATCTTTTTATATCATTTTTCCTTTCAGTGCAATGCATGGGTTGATGCTAGATTGCTAGTAGTTGAATCACGCACAAACTCTCACACAGTCACAAAGAGGGAGGGAAAGACCCACACACTGTATCTAGTGTGCGCAAGTGCCAATGGTGGAGTTAGGTTTTGGGGTAGTGTTGTTTTTACAGGAGTGTACTGGTATAGGAAGGTTACGTACTTACGTGTAAAGTTAGGCTTTGTCTTTGAGTTTTTTATTTTGAAAAAAACAAAAATAAAAGCTTCACTCAATTCTCTTGCGGTCCTTAAATTAAAATCATTGAGATATATTTTATGATCAGCTTCTTCTTTTAAATTTCTATTTTTTTTTTTGTGAAAAATCAATTTTTTTAATGCCTATTATGTTAATGGAAAATAAAAATACTTGAAATCAGGGTGATTTGTGCCACACCGCACACGACTAGGGCGGCTAAACGAACCAAGCTATTCGAGTCTGAGGTTGTGTTCGTTCGTTAAAAGCTTGTTCAACATTGGTTTCTTACATAAACAAACCAAGCTTGAACATTTTTTTGAAGCTCGTTTTGATTTCAAACTAAATTCAACAAGCTACTATTTGGCTCGTTCATCTTATTATGTATGAAAGATTCAAACCACTGGAGATCGGCTCATGTTTGGCTTGGTTAAAACTCATTTGAGATAGGCTCGCTTGTAAACAAGCTAAGCTCAAACATATTTTTAAAGGTCGTTAAGTTTTTAAATCAAGTTGATCAACTACCTGCTCAGCTCATTTGGCTCGTTTATCCCCCTACCCAAAAAAGGACATAACAATCCTTTACATCCCTTCGGATGGGGGATTTTCATGAGAAAAGCAAAGAAATGGAGGAAAAAAGGTTCGTTTTCATTGCTTGGATAGTAAAATAGATGAAAGAGAATGAGAATCAAGAGCTCCCTATGAAACTATTTTTGTTTGTTAAAAAAAAGTGAGAAGTGAAAGTGAGCAGTCTATCTAATTAAAAATGGTGAGAAAACATACTGTTCTTTTCTTTTCTAGCCCAAGTAGACACCTTTCTTTTCATTTCTAGTCCAAGTAGCCAAAAAGGCTGTTAAATTGTACTCCATATAAATGAATCTAACAGACAATTTGGAGACGGAAAATAATATTAACACTTCAAAAATTAATAATAGAAACATTCTAAAAAATTAAAAAAAATAATTTTAAAATTACACTAATTTTAAAGTGTCTTGCATCAATTTTTATACTGTCAAAAATATAATTTACCGGGGAAGCTTTTCTTATTTGCCAATCTCTGGTCTTCTAGCTGTTGGCCTTCCGCTTGCCCGTTCCCTCACAAATGGCTTCTTCTCCATCAATCAACAATTCCTCACTCCTCAAAACCCCACCAGAACTTCCCAATCCCAAATCCCTAAAAACCACAATTCACAGTACCCTCAAATCATCTAACCCAATACACAAACAGAAACCACTCTCTCTCAACTCCACCTTCAAACCCGAATCACAATCTCACACACCCACGAACCACTTCAATCTCTCCCCACATCACCCTCAACTCCCCATTCCCCAGAAACCCACTTCAAGAATCTCACCCCTGGTAAAATTCTCCACCTTTTGCACAGAAAAGATTGTAGTTTTCCTCATTGGTTCATTCCTCTTCATGGGTTTTCTTGGTACTCGGCCAGTTGTTGCAGTACCAGTTGAAAAGAGCAGTTACAGTGAAAAAATGGAAGGAAAGAGAGAGACCCGGGATGGGAAGGTTGAAGATGAAGAGATGTATGTGAAGTTGGTGGAAGAGGATCCAAGAAATGTTGAAGCAGTGAAGATGGCTTTCCAGGAAAAGATTAGGAGAGGGAAGAGTAAGGAGGGTTTGGAATATGTGAAGAGGTTGGTTGATTTGCAACCGGGCGAAGTCGAATGGCGGCTTTTGGAGGCTCTTTCTTATGAGATGATGGGGGAGTTGAGTGAGGCTAAGAAGCTGTTCAAGTGTATTTTGGCCGAGAGGCCTTTGTTGGTCAGAGCTTTGCATGTATGATTTCTGTTCTTTGTTTTTGTCCTTGTTGTTTTGATCAATAATGCTTGTATTGGGAATTTGGGATATAAGAGAAAGCTGTGGTATACATTGTGGTTGTAAGTTGTGACAGCATTGTGGTGATGGTATGGTCCTTATGGATTTTTGTGGTGTAGTTATGAATGGATTTCTGCCGTAGAATTGTTTTGGGTGCATTTTTAGAAATTCGCCCCTGAAAAACTGGATAACTGTGCATGTTTTTGGAGATATGGAGATATTGGCTTGAAATGTATCTTCATGAAGCAGTGGCGGAGTACTCTGAAAACTAGTTAATTGCCGTGGAGTTTTATCAAATGGCTTACTGCAACAGCAAGTAACTTTGGTATTTCGCTAAACAATTCAGCCATATGCAGGTGTAGGCTGAGGGGTGGCTGAGCATTGGTGACCCCCATCCCTAAGTTTCGAAAAAAACGTTTTATTATAGCAGGATTTGTTCAAAATATTTTAATTACGTAGGTCGCCCGCCAAGCTTAGCATGTTTGTTTTATAAACTTGATTGCATGTAAATCAGACCCCTAAAGTTGAAATACTGCTTCCATCCTTGGCTACAAGCTTGTCACCTAGTTTTTGTTCGCTGTATACTCTGATTTCTTAGAACTGATTTGACTCAGCTTTCTGAAATCTGCTTTGGTTTGCCTTACAATTTTTTTGATTGGAGTCTTTCATTCTTGGCTTTTGGAGGATTTCAAATATCACTTGTTATTGTATTTAGAACAGTCTACGAAGCCTATTGTATCTTAATCTACCCAGTGACTTCCATTGCCTAGTTTTTAACAGCTTAGGAGCAGGGGTCAACTTTGAGAGCACCACAAAAGTTATTCAACAATTCATGACTTCCAAAATTCTCTGTTTAGTAAAGAAAAATTCACATATGGCCATGTGGAACTCCATTTTGGTTCCTTTTCTTTGGTGACAGAATTCAAACTGTGGCTTTCATGATTTTTGCAGGGTTTGGCAATGGTGATGCACAAGAACCATGAAGGACCAGCTGTCTTTGAGATGCTGAATAAGGCTTTAGAAGTTGCTTGTCATGAAAAAAGAGTCACCGTAGAGAGAAACATTAGAATTTTAATTGCACAAATGCATGTTGTAAAGGTGATTGCTTGGACCATCGTTCTCTTCAATCTTGATTTCTCGAACTTGGGATCCTATTTAGTCCTCAAGGGTAAAGGGTTGTCCATTGGTAATTTGGTATGCAACTATTTACTTTTCTAACACCGTGTTAGAACTTAGAAGGCACAAATTCATTAAGATTTTGTTAGAGAGGGCTTCCTCCTATAATAAGCAAACCTTCTCATTTCTGGCTAACATATTTGTAACTACTTGTGTGCTTGCAGGGGGAATTGGAGGAGGGCTTGAGGAAACTTCAAGTTTTGGTTGATGAAAACCCTAGGGATTTTCGGCCGTATCTTTGCCAAGTAAGTGATTATGGCAACAGCTGCTGCTGTACTTCAAAGTCTGATACTCTTTTTGTTGTTAGTATGAGTTATAAGTTCTCTCTCTTGCCAGAAGTTTAGTTTCCTTAAATCACTTAATGATTCATAGGCATTCTATTTTTTAGTCAATCATTGGAACTTCCAATCTAGAGCGATGATTTCTAGGAATCTTAGATTCTTTGCAATGGACTGAGTTGTTGCCTATGAAAGCTTTGACATGCTTTCGAATCTTCATATGTTTTAAGCCATAGGGGTTACCATATTCCTTAAATGGTCATGAAAGATGCCAGGCCTATAAATGTTGTTGCTTGCAACGTTTGTGGAACCATCTCGTGTTAATCTGGTTTGAAGAAGGGTAACGATGCAGGCCATGCTTTCGAAGCGGAGATATGCATGCATTTTGATAGACTTGGAGAGAAATACAAATGCACCGGGAATATTAAGGAATTCATGTGATTTGAAATTTGTCATTTAATACAATAACCCTTACAAAAGCAGAAATTTTCAAAGAACAGAATTGAGTATGTGCATATGACACAGGTTACCACTCAATCTCAATTAGATTGAAGTACAGCTTTACAAATCTCCTACAATAAGGTAATAATTATTCAAAGAACACTCAGTCTCTATGCAAGGCTTATTCTTATATCACATGCATTACAAAGTTCACACAAATAGCTCAACTCAGCTCAGACAAGCTCCTAGCCATGTGTATTTCAGATTAGTTTTGATCTTAAAACATGAAGAGTGATGCATTCATACACTACTACGTGTGCTCATAATTTGGCTCATGATCCTCAAGGAAAGTGCCTATTTCAGAAAGGTGTTGATCTAAGAATGAATCAAAGTTAATGAAATAAAATCTTGAGATAAAGGAGTTTTGGCAGAATTTTATTGTTTTTTGGTGAAATGAGCAGAAAGTATATAATACTAGATACCATAATGCTCATAGACATGTGTTTTTTACATGATTAGGTTGAAGAATATTGTACCATTTTTCATTGGTCTGCTCTTAGATCCTGGATTTCCTGTAATAAATTCTTACAGTGTGATCCAAAGAAGTTTGTCCATTTTATACCACATCTTAGAGCAAATGATAAATAGGTTTTATCTTTACTTGGACTTTCCTCAAGAACCTAAGTTCTAAGGTTCGAAACCTTTCTTGCCGTTCAAAAAAAAAAAGAAGTTTCGAAACCCCTCACCAAGTGCACTGGAGGGTTTGCCTGGTCCTTAACTTTAAGAACCTGGGATTAGTTGAGATGCACACAAGCGGGCCTGAACACCTGGTTATCAATAAAAATAACCACATTTATATCACATAATTTCCTTAAAACATGAAAATTATAAGGCTCACTTTGCTCTCTATCCTCATTTCGAACCCAAAAAATCTGACCCCGCCAAAAAGTGTATCGCCACTGCTTTGAGTAAAATAGGTTGATATATTCAACTCTCTAGATCCATATACTTGTGAACTGTAAACAAGTGTGAAAAATAATGGGGAAGAATTGTCCCAAAAGTAGGATAAAATATTTGTCACAAATTTTTAATTTCAATTGCTTATTTACTATTTTTTCGGCTCTTCTCAGGGAATAGTCTACAGTTTACTAAACAAGAAGGAGGAAGCTGAGAAGCAGTTCGACATGTATCGAAGTCTCGTGCCG
>BPLS01019697.1:15935-30297 GCA_019656275.1 Rhododendron kiyosumense
CAGCGGGGTCACGTGACCACCCTTGCCCTCACATGCTTCCGCCCCTGCAACCACTTCTTTTTATTTTCAGTCATCTTTGTGCTTCTCCCTTCAATACTTATTTTTATTTTCAGTACGTCATCTTTGTGCTTCTTCCTTACTAACTATCTGTGTCATCCATTCTCAAAATCATCTATCATCTATCATGCAAATAAAAACACAACATCAGCAAAATCCATTACTATCACAGACTCATTATAAAGTTATGCACATAGCTCTTAGCATTTTAGCTATTAGATTTTCGTTTCTATCTTTACTTCTGTTACATAAACAAAACCTAGAATACTTAGAAAGCATCGAAAAAGTGTTACGATCATATGGAAAATCTACTCGTTAGAGATAGGAGATGTCAGAAAGAAAGCGTCCAAGGGTACCATACTCTGAACTATCAAGAGAAGAAAAGGACAAAATCAATGCAAGAAAAAGAGCTCTACGATGGGAAAAAACGCAGCAGATGGATGAGCTTGTTCCCGTTCATGTGCAAGAGGCACAAACAAGCACCAATTTCATCGATCAGAATTTTTCCGGACAAAGCTCTACACAAGCAAACATTACTACCCAAACGACCTGTGATGAGCCATCTTTTCTCCAAACTGACCAAACAGGTGAGACATCATAAGCACGCATACATTCCATTATATAATGATTTATCTTACACTTGATATCATATTACTGTACAGATTCATTGGACCAACAATTTTCAAATGCTCGTGATGAACTTTGTGTTCTATATGATGTTCCAATAGGTATTTCTTAGAACCCTTACTACCATTAAAACAAAATTATGTTAAACTCTTGCTTTGTACTTACAATGGCGCATATATTCTATAGGTATTGCACCTGGTCTGTTAATGCCACCACCATGTCTCAACCAGCGTCGCATACCAACTGAACCATATACACTACCTGAACAACCTTCATGCATATATTGTCGTGCCAAAAAATTCCCATATGAATCAGTTCATTTCTGTTGCTGCAAAGGAGAAGTACATTTGTACCCAATTACGATACCTGATGAATTCCAGCACCTATACTCCCGGCTCACTCCTGAATCGATTCGCTTTTTGAAGTACATTAAACCTTACAATGAAGCGTTTGCCTTCACCTCCTTTGGCGTTCATCTTGACCCTCAGTTTGCAAAACAGGTTAATGGAGTTTACACTTTTCGAGCTCAGGGTCAAATATATCATTATATCAATGGTCTGCTGCCTGCAACAAAAGTGCCATCAATCTTCCAAGTTTATTTCTACGATACAGAGCATGAAATTGATCATAGAAAAGGATCAAAGGATAAACTGGAGACATCGATGATAGAAGCATTGATTCTCATGCTACGTGGTAATCCATATTCAAGATTCTTTAGAAGTCTAACAAGAGTACCAAATTTACAAGATTGTCAGATTCGGCTGAAAGCAAATCCAAAATTAGAATATCGAACAGACGCTCCCCCTATTGTATCTCAAGTTCCTGCAATTTGGAATGAAGATGAAGATGCTGACCAAATAGCAGAAAGAGAAATTGTAGTCCAAAAGCATGATGGTCACAGCCAAAGAATCTTATACTACTATGGCTGTTATGATCCATTGTTATTTCCTCAAGGCGAACCTGGTTGGCATCGAGGCATCAAGAAGAAGAAAACCAACAACCATTCTGCACAATCTTCTACACAACCAACAGTTATAGCAACCAATGCTTCAACAACTGAAGAATTAATTGCAATAGAGACAACAGGTAAAAAACAAAATCTCCATTTAAACAAATCTCCGAGTACAACAGACTTACCTTTTGGGTACAATATCTAACTTACTTATTTTTATTCCAGCATACCAGCGAACACGCGATGAAAACAACATGGTCTCTGCACGTGAATTCTATGCATATCGATTACAAATTCGGCCATCAACAAACTCCATACTACTAGAATCTGGCCACCTGCTGCAACAATTTATTGTTGACATGTATGTGAAGATAGAAACATCGAGGCTTGATTATTTTCGAACCAGACAAGATGAAATCCGTGCAGATTTATACCAAGGGATTGTCAATAGCATCTGCCAGGGTGAAACTGAAGGTTCTAAAGTAGGCACAAGAATAATTCTTCCAAGAACATTTATAGGTGGGCCACGGGATATGCAAAAGAGATATTTAGATGCAATGACACTTGTCAAGAAGTATGGCAAGCCTGACTTGTACATCACTATGACGTGCAATCCAAATTGGCCAGAAATTAAAAAGGAGCTGAAACCTCACGAGGAAGCTCAAAACAGACCAGACTTGCTCACAAGAATTTTTAGGAGCAAATTTGAACAACTGCGAAAGGAGGTAATAAAGGAAGAACTATTTGGTCCAGTTACAGCATATACTTACGTTATTGAATTCCAAAAAAGAGGACTACCACACATGCATATGCTAATTATCCTGAAAAGAGGCTACAAATTAAATACCGCTCAGAAATTTGATGCAATCATTTCTGCAGAACTACCAGATAAAGAACAACAACCACATCTTTTTGCAATGGTTCATAAGCACATGATGCATGGTCCATGTGGTGACTTAAACATGAACAATGTTTGTATGCACAATGGTTCATGCAAGAATCATTATCCCAAAGATTATTGTGCACAAACAATTGTTACTGAAGATGGATATCCAATATACAAGAGGCGACAGAATAATGAGAAAGTTCTTGTTAGAGGCCACATCTTAGACAATAGATGGGTTGTACCATACAATCCATACCTTTTGGCACGCTTTGATTGTCATATCAATGTTGAAGTTTGCTCCACAATCAAAGCTGTGAAATATTTATACAAGTATATCTACAAGGGCCATGATAAAATCATTTACAAGTTGATCAATGTTGCTCCAAATGAAAACATTGATGAAATTGAACAATTTCAATCTGCAAGATTGATAACCCCACCTGAAGCTATGTGGAGAATTTATAAATTCCGCTTGAATGACATTCATCCTACAGTCCTAACTTTGCAGCTCCACTTAGAAGGTTGCCAATCAGTCAGTTTCAAAAACAATACAAATCTTGGCAATATTCCCGATAACGATTTCTATTCAAGGACCATGCTGACTTAATTCTTTTGGATGAATACTCATGACGATGGTGCAAAAGCTGCAAAACTACTTTACGAAGATTTCCCAACCCAATTTACATGGAATAGTCAAACAAGAACATGGAGACTTAGACAACGAGATAAAGTCATTGGCAGAATCGTAGCAGCAAATCCAAATGAAGAAGAGAGATATTACTTAAGATTGCTTCTTACTCATGTACCAGCACCAACATTATATGATTACTTGAAGACTGTTAATGGAACTCTATTTAGTTCTAACAGGGAAGCTTCAATTGCACTTGGTCTGTTAGAAGACGATGATAGCAACGAGAAGTGTATGGAAGAAGCATGTATATATCTAATGCCAACATCGCTTAGACAACTATTCTGCACAATACTTCTTTATTGCTTTCCCGCAAGTCCTGAAAATCTTTTCTTAAAGTTTGAAGAAGACATGGCACAAGACTATGTATCAATTCAAAACATGACAAAGGACGCTGCATGTCAAAAATTGCTCAACGCAATCAACTCAGAACTCGAATCCAGCGGCAAAAACTTGGCACATTTCCAATTATCTCACTTGGTTACACAACAACCGGAAAAAAAAACAGTTGCAGGGAAATAGAAGATGAAATGAATCTACCTGTGTCAGAAGCAAATATGCAGCAGTTGGCTTACTGAATCAAGAACAAAAAAGCGCATATGATCTAATACTTCATTCTGTGTTTAATTCAATCCCACAGAGGTTTTTCATTGACGGGCCTGATGGCACAGGAAAAACCTTCCTTTATCGCTCTATTCTTGCAACAATTCACTCACAAGGAAAAATAGCTCTAGCAACTGCAAGCTCAGGAATTGCTGCATCAATCCTCCCAAATGGCAAAACAGCCCATTCAAGATTCAAAATTCCAATCGATGTTGAAGGAAAACTCTATTGCAATATCGGAAAACAATCTGGAACTGCAGCACTTCTCAAAGAAGCAGTTTTAATTATATGGGATGAAGCTCCAATGGCCAAAAAAGAAACAATTGAAGCACTAAATTCTTTGCTCCAAGACCTAACTGAAAAAGACATTCTTTTCGGTGGCAAAGTTGTTGTTTTGGGTGGAGACTTTCGACAAATCCTCCTTGTTATTCCAAAAGGGACAAAAGAAGATTCGATCAATGCAAGTTTAATCAGATCTCATATTTGGCCATCTCTTATAAAAATCAAGCTGAAACAAAATATGCGTGCAAAGACAGATCCTGCATTTTGTGATTATATTCTTCGCATTGGGAATGGATTGGAACCAACAAATCATGCAGGCCAGATCAGGCTACCACCATTTCTTCTTGTCCAACCAACTACAGTTGCCCCATCCATAGATGATCTGATACAATTTGTCTTTCCCTCATTTGAAACCTATGCAATAGATCCTCTCTCAATCACTGAATCAGCAATTTTGACACCAAAGAACCAAGCAGTTGATGAGATAAATGAGTTCATGATATCCAAATTCCCAGGAGACGAAGAAACATATCTCAGTTTTGATGAAACCGATAATCCAATGGAGTAAGGAACGTACATAGATTTCTTCAACTCCATATCACCTACGGGAATGCCACCACATCGTTTGACTTTGAAAAAAAATTGTCGAATACTCTTGCTTCGCAACATTAACCCTTCAAAAGGCTTGTGCAATGGCACAAGATTGATATGCATAGCATTTCAAAAACACGTCATCTCAGCAGAAATCACAGTAGGAGAAAAAAAAGGAACCAAAGTTTTTATCCCAAGAATTCCCTTGAAACCAAACAAGAATGAATATTATCCAGTTGCCTTCACCCGTAAACAATTCCCCATCCGAGTGTGTTTTGCCATGACCATAAATAAAGCACAAGGTCAACCCTTAGACACTGTTGGTATATACTTACCGCAACCAGTTTTCTCACATGGTCAACTTTATGTTGCATTATCGCGCGCCATCACAGCAACCAAGATTAAAGTCTTACTAGATCAATCAACTACTGATCCACTATCTTCATTTTGCACTCTAAATATTGTGTACACAGAACTTTTAGCTGAGGCTAAATCTACATAGTATCATAATCACATATATAAGTAGTTATCATCTTGCACATAAATAACCATTTTCGCATAATAGGTACTCAATCCGACGCATTATAGCTCACTATATATCAAAAACGTCTTCAACATGCAGCTTTCAGTCTAACGCTACATTATTATCAATTTGCAAGTGTAATGCCTCCAAACATTTTGACGCTTGAGCAAGTTGGCCCTCTGACAAGGAATTACACAGTCCTTATTATGATCACAGAAAAGGGCTTACCAAGGCCAGCAAGTGGACCATCATCAGGCTACCAAAGACTACTCTTGCAAGATACGCAGGTAATACAAACCTATATACATATATAGAATTTGAAAATATTATAAATATATAGCTAGAAAAAACTAAACTGATCTAACAAAATACCTTCCAGGGAAACAAAATGTAAGCCATCATTTACGGAGACAACATCGACATCCTTGCAAAGACACTGAAACTCTATCATACATATGCTATAACAAATGCACTTGTGACAAAAATCAAGGACCAATTTCGTTTCCTGCCAAAAACACACCAAGTGGTCATTAGTGCAAAATCACCTGTTGAAGAAATTAAGATTGATGGCTTCACAGTCAGATCACTTCAATATAATTTCACTCCACTTTCTGATGTGAATGCTACTCAAGGGAGTGATACTCAAATAGATAAAATCTGCACTCATCATATAAAATCTTATCGAATCTGCATAATAAAATATAACTGTTCCACAATCTATGCAGATGCTTTGTTTGCTGTACTTGATGTTGGCCCACGCAGAAAACCAAAAAACTCATACGTAGTTGATCTCCAAGTCATAGATAGCAGGTAAAACTTAACTACGACCATACATATCATTGATTACCAATCAAAATTAACCTGACTTAAATTCTAAATCCATTTAAACAGCATAGTGCCTACTACAATTTCCCTATGGCATCAATTTAGTGAGTACAAGGCTGCTGAATTTCGCAAATTAAAAGGCCCATTTCCTATTACAATCGGTCTACGCGTTAAGCACTCAACATACTATGGTAATTTCAATTTCTCTCTGTATCCTGCCATACTCTATATCTTCATCTTCATCTATGTATATTATTTCCAGCAATCACATATTTAGCTGCACACATATTCACTACATCCCACCCCTATTTTCAAACATCACTTTATCTGCTTATACTATACTATGAACTCAAAAAAACTTTCCCACCTCATCTCTAACAAACTATCATTATAACCATATGAATAACAAACCTACAGATTAGATTATTCAACAAATTATTTATGTATATGCCCCCAATCTAACTTTCAATCCACTTTCCCTCTATTATTGCACCTACTTTGTGTTTGGAATTTGACCCCCTCAAATACCTTCCGTGTTTTTTCCTTATTGTTGCCTTTGTGAACACATTGTATCTCATCATTGTTCATTTGTTAATTTATGACATATTTATAGTTTAGCGCATCGATCATATGGCAATATGTCTTCTCTTGGTGCAATAAACTTATGAAAAATCTTTGCCTCACTTTTTCGAACTGTTCTGGAATCAATACTAATACATCTTCTACAATGTGTGATAAATTTAAGCATCTCTATTGTTCTCTATTAAAGTTTGTTCATACCAATAAGTATACATGTGTTCTTTTTGCATAAAATAATTTTCTTTACAGCTCACTTACCCTTACTCCGATATTTCTCAAGTATCTCTTTTAGTATTAAACAACTGTATCAATACTACATAAAGATAGTCTATACATAATCCCTGCGATAAAAATAACAAAGATATACTCTAAACTACATGAACTGACTACTTCACACCCTTTGTCAAATATTTCTTTCCAGTTCAAATGCACCATGCCACACATAAAATAACATCCTGTGCAATTTGGTGTGTATACCACTTTCCCATATGTGGAGAGTGGCCAATGTTATTCTAAATGCAGATTTCAGACTTTCAATTCTTTTTGAAGAACTTCTTCTGTTTAACTTGTACGTTATATACTTCACTTTTCTTTTTTGACTAACTACTATGAAACACCAACACCTCTAAGGCTTGACATTTTGCAATGTATAGACACGGCGACACGCGGAGACACCTCGCGAACACGTATGGGACACACCATGTCACATGTCCCATAATTTAATCTAAATTTTTGACGACACGACTGGCCATACAGCAGAACACCAATGGGAACATGGCTAGGCACACCAATGGCCACACAATGGCCGGCCATACAGCAGAACACCAATGGGAACATGGCTAGGCACAACAATGGCCACACAATGGCAATCAAAGTCTATTTTTTTTAAAAATTTGCAGGCCAAACTATAAATTTTTACAAAAAATTCAGCACTTGAACTTTAATTTTTCAATACAATCGTATCGATCTTATGAATCTTTTCTTTTTTTTAAATAAAAATCGAACTATGAAATTTTCGTTCCGTCCACATTTTCCATTTAGATTTGGAAAAAAATTGACAAAATATATAACTAAATATACATGTGGCGTGTCCCCCACCGTGTCTATATCCCTATCTTTTTAGAATTCCTATGTCCCCATATTCGGGTCAAGACCATATTCGCTTTACTAGCTTGCTATTCCACCTATTCAAGAACTAACACACAAACTGCAGCATGTATAATAACATTTCTTATATTGAAATAGGGGGTATTAACATACACACATATGATCAAAATATTGTTCAAGAAACTTTTTGAACAATTAGGTATTAACATACACACATATGATCAAAATATTCAAGTCAACACCAATGATTCCTACTTCATCTCCTAATTTAGACTAGAAAACTTTGCTCAGTTGGATAAATAAAAATTGCAGACTTTCCACGTTTCCCTACTTTGCACATGGACCTATCAATTAACACTCATTACTTTCTATGTCTTTCCTTTGCATGCTTTCAACTGCTACTTCTAACATCACTCCTTGTGCTGCAATAGCTACCATACCTTTATTTTTCTTACAAAAGACTTAAAACATTTCTAACACCTACCTTCAAGACACAGGTGGAAGTTTGACAACACATGATCCATCTACTTTCATATTCAATCCAAACATTCCACAAGTAGCGGCACTCAACAAATGGTATTAGCTCCATATATCCGTACGATATCAAATCAATCAATTTATTCTCATACTTATTTCATTATCTATTCGAACCCTTAAAGGTGCTTAGCAAACGCTGAAAAAATCAGCAATCTTCCGCCTGTGACACCAGCAAATCTGCAAAGAGTTATTCAGAAGCAACCAACTGATAATGATATCATCACAATTGTCAACTTGCCAACATCAGTTACTGACGTAATTAACTTCCATCAATAACATAGTTTACTTTCATTAAAATATCTCACTACACCCATTCTCACAGTAATCACATATGGGCTAATTCTTTCCCTCCACGTATTACTCGTCTCAGCCTGAATATCCAAGTATTAAAGGCATCATCAAAGTCACTGACTTCAAATAGAATTTCTACTACTTGTCGTGCTCAGAGTGCAATAGAGCCACTAATGCATACAATGATGGCAATTTTTGGTGTAATTATTGTGACCTAAAAGTCCCTCCACTTCCAAGGTAAGAAACACTAGAATCACATACAATTCAACTGAATTATCTTAAGCTAATACATGGAAAAAAATTCCTAATACATAGCATTATTATTTACTAATACTGTCACACTGAACACTCACATATATAGAAGATATGACACTGACCTCATCAGACATGAAAGCCCGATCAGGGTCATTGACTATTGGAGAAAGAGTCCTGTCATAATCTAAAAACATTACTATCTTTTTATTCCTTGCGTGGTTCATGATTTGCTGAAAGGAGTTTAGAGCCGAAGGGTTCTTAAGCTGCAAAATAAAGGAATAACTTAGCCAACAAAAATTGCTTTTTTTCATAAATTCTCATTGTACTAGAATTTAAAAAGATTCATAAAACACTTAGCCTACCATCCAAGAGTAGTACGCAACATCACTATCATCTGAGGCCACCTCAACATTGAAATCCTTAAGTAGCTTCTTCTGGGGTGGTAACGAAGATTTCATGGCATCAAGCCAACCATTGGACCGAACATCATCAATCTTCCCTGGCTTCTAACAATTGGAAGCTAAACCTAATGGGTAGTATCGAATCTCAGGATCCTACTCGTAGTGGTAGTAAAGTGGTTCACCATCCCCCTTCTTGGACCGCGTCGGTTACTCAGAATTTTGGTACTGCTCGTATCGAGCTATCCTATCATCCCTGAGGCGAAATTCGTTGTTTGCCCACCTGAGGATGTTATTCAAGTTGGTATATCGCAGTGGGGCTGATTATGTGATGGACTTTTTTCTCAATAAAAAACTGCCATATCTTGTTGTTAGTAACATTGCTTTTCGGATTTGGAAGAAATTTGGTATTGAGAAGGTCATGTCAAAATGAGCAAGGGTTTTGCTACTTTAAATTTCTCAAGACGGTGCTCCTAGCAAGGTCATTGATGCAGGTCCATGGCATTTTGGTGATGAGCTCCTTCTTCTTAAAAAATGGACTCCGCAAGACCTTTTGCTTTTGGCTGTCTCTTTCCTCTCGATGTACCCTTTTTTAGTTTTAATATATGTTTCTTTTGCCGAGAAAAAAAAAAAAGGACCTTTTGCTTCCATGTTCCTTACATATCCTATTGACTGTTGCATTTCAGGATCAAATTTAACGTAGGGATCACAGATGAACTGGATCCATCACAGCAACAATATTTGCAGAAAAAGCTGAAGAGCTTTACAACATCACTCCATCGGAAATGCTCAACAATACAGGCGATGTATATCACAATACTGTCTCTTCATTACAGAACTATGGTTAAACCAGATACAATACAACTAGCTAATATAAAGCACTATACAGGGTAATCTACCAATCGAGATAATCGAGAAGCTCTCTTCTCCCAAAGAATGCATTATCATCCTAAGAGCTTACATGTACACCTATGGAGCACTTAGCCAATGTGTGTTCAACGTTCATGCCACCTTCAACTCAGTAGCTGATCAACAAGCACTTCAAGAACCACCGCTCCAACTTCTAGGACCAAACACCCCAAAGAAACGAGCAACAAAAGCAACCTCTTCAATCCAATCACCAACAAATGAGGACTACATGGAAGAAGATCAAGACATTCAACCTCCCAAGACCAAGCATAAGAAAGAATAGCTCTCCGCATGAATTCTCTTTTGCAATCTCGTAACATAATAGACATTGTAGCAAATCTTTTGGTGTGCATGATTTGCAACAATGTGTATTATCCTACCTTCGCTTATGTCCTTTTGAAAACTTGCAATATCCCTGCAATTTAACTAACTTAACCATATCTTAAACACATGTAAATATATGTAGATTGCATGGACAAATTCTCCTCCTCACCCTCCAAATCCAAAAAATACCAGGCCCGAAATACCTCGTGCAAGCACGAGCCAATCACCTAGTAATTATATAACTGAAAGAGAGAATTTGAAGTATAAATTAAAAACAGTAAAATTACTCTAGTTTAACGAGGACAAGGGGTTCTCGTAGTGTGGTAATGCACTACGGGGTATAACACGCCTTGGTAGGCTTTTAGCTCTAGGGAAACTTATGAGCTTAATTTGAACGGTTCAATTTAAGGGCAGAACTAAATGTAAGGGTGCTTTGGCTATTACCCCTACCTACACATATGTTTGCAAAATTGTAACAAGATTTTAATAAATTGGCACCCCCTACAAGGCTCAAGCTGCATATATGGACTAGTGTAGTAAGATTCCTGATTGAACTTTTATTTTTTGGCACCCCTGCTTGAAAATTCCGATTCTACCATTGGTTCAGTTTATAAATTTGCTATGTAGATCATCTAGGAAACAAATTAAAGTAATCGGATATCAATAATCCCTTGGTCAGACAATGTTTGTCGTGCGAAAATATATATCAATATAATTTTAGGAATTGCATTGAAAGACTAATTTATCCTAATCATGTGGATAATAATATTTGATTGGCTTGATTTTTCGAACCAATGTATAGTATTTAGTAACCCTACAAACTAAACGGTACATGTCACGATAACGAGATTTCGGTGAACCGTACAAAGACGCATTACACTCCCATCATCGTAAACCCAAAAAAGTTGCCATGGTTTTGTCGTTATTGTGTGCTTCTAATGTCAAGAAATCAGATTCAAAAAATAAAATTCTGCAACAATTAAATAAAGCCCAATATAAACTATCCAAAAAATAATTCTATAACGAGGTGAAATAAAATAAGGACGACATTTAAAAATAATAATTAATTCTTTCCTTCAGCGAAATTTGACTACTTGACCTCTTAGTTGAAGAGAGTGTGGTAAACTACACTAGTCCCAAAAGTACTGATCAGGTGGTTAAAGCCTGAGACAACTTGCGGGCTTGCTCCTCTTAGATTTCAGATACTAAACTTTCTAGGAATTATAAAATTTTGTGGGGCCAATCCATACAACATTTGTCTTTGGCTTTAAATTGAAGTAATGCTAGCAAACGGCGGGATTGGTCCTATAAAAATTAGTTTACGGGCGTCGTAGCTGACCCGGATAACTGGAAATATCAAATAGTGAAAACTAGCGTGGTTGTTTTGTCATGTGAATAACATTACTATTGTGGAGAAGGTTCTATGTATTTTAACGGTGACGATTTTTACACTTCAATTTTGCTTAGTGCACTCCTTTTTTCTCTCCCCTTTACTTCATTACGCGAAGTTATAAACTTCAAATATTTTTTTATTTATAGGGATTTTTTTTAATGCAAAGTATTTTGGGCCTCAGACTAACCCTGTAGTCTCTCCCACAATCGTTTCGTATGCTTACGCATGGATGTGAGGTGACTCCAATAGTTACTGACAATGAAAAAAATAAAACCTAAATCCTTAGGAGAGAGCAAAGTAAACCCGAGGCCAAGAAGGTCAACCCTTCAGGTTAGCTAGTGAATAAGCTTCTATTCTTTATTACTCCTTAGATGGAAACAAATGGAGTATAATCTTCTCTCTTTTTTTTTTCCGGAAACAAATATAATCAAAACATATAGATTTTTGGAAAAATTTCAAAATAACACCTAATCTTTCACACAAATCACACGCAGGCACCTGACCTTTTAAAATTATCAAAAAAACACCTGACCTATTTAAAAACCCATTAATTTTCCACCCGCCGTTAACTTCCCATCCAAAACAGACGGAAATGATGAAAATGTGCA
Source organism: Rhododendron kiyosumense (assembly GCA_019656275.1). Classification (NCBI taxonomy): domain Eukaryota; kingdom Viridiplantae; phylum Streptophyta; class Magnoliopsida; order Ericales; family Ericaceae; genus Rhododendron; species Rhododendron kiyosumense. Next base: position 28,371 of record BPLS01019697.1, read on the forward strand.
TTTTGGTACGAATACTGGCAAAACAATATTAAGGCCCAGTTCCAAAAACCTTCTTAAAAAATAAGCAACTTATTTCACATTTTCAGACTAAAAAATAATGTAAATGAAAAATAAATTTTCAGTTTTTTTTTTTGCATTGTATAAAAGATCTCGATAAGATCTTTTAAACAATATTCATATTGCATATTTTTAGATTTCAATAAGTCAATAATTTTTTAGTTTGAAATTGTCTTCTTAAAAATTAAGGACTTTTTTGGCATTCTGAAACGGGCCTAAGGCTCATTTTGGCAAAACACAATATTATATTCATAAACAAGATTAAGGCTTGATTTGGCTTTAAAAGTCAATTAATAACTTAATTTTTGTCTATATTCAAAAGAAAAAAAGCGCATTTGGTAGTTTTGGGGTCAAGATGAATCAATAAGTCACAAAAATTACTTAATTTTTCAATCCAAACACACCTTAAATAAGGAATCAAGCTTAATTTAATAATTAAATACCCATAACTATGCAGCCAAATAAGATTACTTTGTATTAAACAAAGGAAAAGGCAAAAACAAAAACATAGAATAGTCATGAGTAGGAGTGAAAAGTGACTGAGTTAAGTAATTTTTGTGACTTATTGATTCGTCTTGATCCAAAACTAACAAATGCATTTTTTTTAATAAAGAAAGACAAAAATTAAGTTACTAATTGACTTTTAAAGCCAAATCGAGTCTTAATCTTATTTATAAGTATAATATTGTGTTTTGCCAAAATGAGCCTTATAATATTGTTTTACCAATATTCGTGTCAAAATGCACATTTTCAACATTTCCGTCTATTTTGGATGGAAAGTTAACTACGGGTGGAAAATTGATAGGTTTTTAAATAAGTCAGGTGTTTTTTTGATAATTTTAAAAGGTCAGGTGCCTGTGTGTGATTTGTGTGAAAGGTCAGGTGCTATTTTGAAATTTTCCCTAGATTTTTTGTGGAAAGAGTTTTGCTTCATACACACCTTTTCAAACACACATTTCAAATATACCGCGTAATAATGTGAGGTCTCACAACATATTTTGACAATCCGAGTCGTTCATTTTGTATCTTTAGACATCTAAATGATTCGTACAAACAATTAAATTGACCGAATATCAATAAGTGTTTGATTCAAATCAATTGAATAGCAAGAAGAATTTGAACGATCTGTTTATCTCAAGGAAAATGTAAAATTTCAAGATTGTTACCAACGTCCGATCTACCTGATTTTTGGCACGAATTATGTTCATGTCGAGACCTACAAAATGAACTATTTCAATTGTCAAAATGTAGAGTGAAACTCACCTTAGTTGGTGGTGTATAAATAGAGTTACCCTTTGTGGGAAGAGGCCTGGTACCGCTAGAAAAGAAAACAAGAAACCGTCTCCGTTCAGCGTTCTTTCATGGACAATTTCCTATTTTTCTGGACCGTCCAATATTGTTTCCTAGTTCCTGTTTCATATCTTTTCTGACTTAGTGGAAAAACTTTTCACAGGAAAAATGTTTTACAGAATTAATTACAGCATTCAACAAATCACGGGAAAATAAAAGGATATATTTTCAGTTGAAACCACCATAAGCACCTCCCCATTCGGTACCGGGTAGGTACCACATGGCCGTGCGCATGTGGTGTCTGAGCAGTCCATTTGAGTCATCCAAAAGTGAATTGGACGGTTCAGATTGAAACTCTCTTTCTCCTCTCAGCTCACCACTCTCTCTCCTCTTTCTCTCTAAGTCCGAGTTATCCAAAACCGAAATAAACGATCTGAATGTGCCGAGCAGACACTACGTGGTACTCGCAAGCACTGAAAAATTTCTTATAAATTAGGAATTTCTATTTCATTTGTCGCCCATAAACCGCCACAATGACACTCAACGGAGTCATCCACGCACCACCAACACGAACGACGCT